>WNGS01048480.1:0-16551 GCA_020271785.1 Procambarus virginalis | reverse complement strand
ATATATATATTATATATATATATATATATATATATTATATATATATAATATATATATATATATATATATATATATAATGTGTCTTCAGAGTGGGCTGCAGCCTAGACGATCATGGAGGGTCATCAAGGCCTACCAGAGGCTGATAGGCCTTAATGACCCTCCAGACTACTGAACCACCACATACGACAAAGGTAATGTAACATTAGAATCAATTGAATCCTCCAGTGTTCCCGAGACCAGTTGACACCAAATCAAGGTGTTACATGTTACCCGCCTACACCCAGGTGTGGTGTAGGCGTGTGTATGTGTGTTCATTATATGACTAGCTACCTTACGGGCTAGTCATGCCCGTGCCACCTTTTGGGTGGCTTAATCTTCATCAATCACTCAGACTAGCTACGCACAGCGTACACTAAGATGCGTCAACTCAGTGACACACGTTCAAATGATGAAAAAAATCCACAGGAGCCGTCACGAGGATTCGAACCTACGTGCAGGTGTTCCTAAACACACACTCCAGACGACAACACTGTAAAATAAATTGCAACCTGAGGTACTACTGCACCCCTCCAGGCTTCCACTGAAGCCGAACCAGCACCCCAGGTTGCAATTCTTTTGACCATGTCGTGGCGTAATGGTCTAGAGCGTCTATCTGACAACATCCAGCGCACAGGCTCGAAGCCTCATCACGGGCCCCCGTGGATTTTCTCATTTGACATATCACGATAAAGTGGTTTTTCTGTGTACGGGTTCAAGTGGTGTTCTCAGAGGAGCGTGTCCAAGAGCTCTGGGTCCAGACGTGGGAGAGGCTTGGGGTGTGGTGCTCTCGTCTCAGTGTTCTGCTGCAGTTAATCCCCTTATCTATATCTAAAATATAATATAGATACTTAAGAGGCCCACCAGCGCAGACAACGTGTCTCCAGCACTTGGGTGTATTGCGTCAGTGTGGAGTGATGGAGTATTGCGTCAGTGTGGAGTGATGGTGTTAGTGTTGCGTCAGAGTAGAGTGATGGTGTTAGTGTTGCGTCAGTGTGGAGTGATGGTGTTAGTGTTGCGTCAGTGTAGAGTGATGGTGTTAGTGTTGCGTCAGTGTGGAGTGATGGAGTATTGCGTCAGTGTGGAGTGATGGTGTTAGTGTTGCGTCAGTGTGGAGTGATGGTGTTAGTGTTGCGTCAGTGTGGAGTGATGGTGTTAGTGTTGCGTCAGTGTGGAGTGATGGTGTTAGTGTTGCGTCAGTGTGGAGTGATGGTGTTAGTGTTGCGTCACTGTAGAGTGATGGTGTTAGTGTTGCGTCAGTGTGGAGTGATGGTGTTAGTGTTGCGTCAGTGTGGAGTGATGGTGTTAGTATTGCGTCAGTGTGGAGTGATGGAGTATTGCGTCAGTGTGGAGTGATGGTGTTAGTGTTGCGTCAGTGTGGAGTGATGGTGTTAGTGTTGCGTCAGTGTGGAGTGATGGTGTTAGTGTTGCGTCAGTGTAGAGTGATGGTGTTAGTGTTGCGTCAGTGTGGAGTGATGGTGTTAGTATTGCGTCAGTGTGAAGGGTGAGTCTCCCCCCCCCTCCCCCGTCCACACTGACAGACTAACAAAGTCTAAATGCTCGTTAATACAGCATTCAGTCCCATCGTTAATAAATTAATATATTTTGGCCTAGCGTAGGTTAGGGTAGGTTAAGGTAGGTGAAGGTAGGTGAAGGTAGGTGAAGGTAGGTTTGGGTTGGCTTGGAAGGTTAGAGAAGGTTAGGGTTGTTAGGATAGGTTAGGGTAAGCGAGGGTAGGCAAGGGTGGGTTAGAATAGGCTATGGTAGCCTATTCTACCTATGGTAGGCTGTGGTTCGAACAAAATTCATCAGTGAAGCACTTGTTCTGGAAGTGTTCGAACGAAATCAGTTGTGAGTCGTGTGTAAACCGTTTTCTATTCATAAACAGGGGTTTGGTGGGTGCATGGAATCACTTTTGGGTCTTTGTTTGGAGGACGGGCTGCGTATATATGCAGAAGCTGGGGGAAGCAATTAGCGGGACTCGAACCCCAGAAGTGAGCGAGGGTCATCACCACTTAAAAAGTTTTGAATATTAACATCAACACCATTTACAGAAAGTTACGGGTTTTACATAACTAATACTACGCCTGACATGAAGGTAACACCATTGTAAGTCGCCCCATAACAGGGGAAGATGGTGGCACCATTGTTCTTGAGAGTTAAGATTGAAGTTAACGATAAAAGTATTACAGCAGTTGGCCGTATAAAACGAACATTAGTGTTAATAAATGGTTCCGACAGTAGCGGAGGAAGAATGTAGTGTTCTAGATGGTGGTAACTACTGTGGTCTTAGGTAATTGGGTGATTGCCGGAGGGACCTACGAGCCAGTATTGCGTTGTGGCTGTGTTTAGGAGAAGACTTAAAGGGCTATTCAGACGTAATTTTAGGGAGACACGCTATAGCGTTGTCTTCGGTCTCGCTTCATGCAGGTCGGCGTTCAATCCCCGACCATCCAAGTGGTTGGGCACCATTCCTTTCCCCCCCGTCCCATCCCAAATCCTTATCCTGATCCCTTCCCAGTGCTATATATTCGAAATGGCTTGGCACTCTTCATTGATAATTCCCTCCCTTGTCATCACTCGCTGACTCAATTACTCAACTCTCTCAGTCTAATCACAGGTGTACAAATTAATTAGCACAGCAGTCTAACAGGTAGGATTCGGACTATCGGAACAAAGTTATGATTGATGACACCTGTCTTATCTCTGAGAGCACGGTCGGGGGCTGCGAGCTTGAACCTGGGGATGATCATACAACTGAACCAACTCACAGTCTGGTGGAGTATTCGTGTCCAAGAGAACAAGAGTCTGACTGTATGTTGACCAATCCACACACTCGAAAATGAAGGGACGACGACGTTTCGTAGTCGTTGCCAAGACAATCGACTTGAGAATGGTCCAAGACGGACCGAAACGTCGTCGTCCCTTCATTTTTGAGTGTGTGGTCTGGTCAACATCAGCCACGTTATTGTGACTCATCGCCTGCAGTCTGACTGTAAACTCATTAGTCGTAGTAGTTAAGATAATTCTGCCCAGTTCCTGCTGGTAGTCGAGGCATTGGACTACCTAAACAGCGAGACTTAAGGCAGTAGAAGTAACCCACTTAATTAACCAACTAAGTAATTATTTAAGTACCTTAAGTGTAAATTAAGTTTTCATCTATATTCTAGCTAATGTGTTTTTTTTAAATGGGAAAAGTACAATTTGCAGTGATTGGGGAAACATTACCGGAGAAGATGGCATGGTTCTGTAATTATTAGTTCTCCGGAGAGACTAGTGTGTCGTTACTACCCACGCCGGACTGTTTCTTTAACTACCCGCTGGTTAAACAGTGAACTAGGGGAATTGTTGGAAATAAAACATACTTTTTTTTGGAATAAAACATGTTACCAGCAATAAGGTGACTTTCCTGAGTGTAAGACCAGAGCACACAACACCCGCAACACCTGTACACTGGACCAAGATGAACGGAACACACACACACACCACCCGCAACACCTGTACACTGGACCAAGATGAACGGAACAACACACACAACACCCCCGCAACACCTGTACACTGGACCAAGATGAACGGAACACACACACACAACACCCGCAACACCTGTACACTGGACCAAGACGGAACACACGCGCTAACAAGTAACAGGATTGAAGGCACCGTCCGACCTCCACTTAAATAATTTACAGTACCGTTGAAATTTAAGTGAGAAATATCAGAGAATCTCGCTAACACCTCGAGGTGCTCCTCGCCTCACAAGGAGCGGGTACAGGGTGCTCCTCGCCTCACAAGGAGCGGGTACAGGGTGTTCCTCGCCTCACAAGGAGCGGGTACAGGGTGCTCCTCGCCCCACAAGGAGCGGGTACAGGGTGCTCCTCGCCTCACAAGGAGCGGTACAGGGTGCTCCTCGCCCCACAAGGAGCTCCTTGCTCTTCGTGGCATCCCTGTGACTCACATTTTCCAGTTTCCAGTTTCCAATTAGATCCTCTCGTTCTATTGTTCTTTAATGTGAACATCGCCTCTATGTCTACTTTGCTATACCCCGTTAGTATCTTATACGTCCTTATCATGTCTGTCCCTTTCCTTCTTTCATCCAGTGTGGTGCGGACCCTCAGTCTTTCCTCATAGCTCAGTCCCCTTGCCTCAAGAACGAACCTTATTGCATATTTTTGCATCCTTTCAAGCTTCGCTTTGCGTTTAGATAGGGGCTCTACACGAGGAAAGCAAAGGAGTGCATCGCGCTAGAGCCCGGTCCTAGGAGCTGAAGCTCAACCACAGCTAGGAAGAGCAACTACAAGCTCAAGATTTAAGACGCCGTCGAGGCAAGATTCAGTGTTGCAAGAATGTGATCACATTCTTGCAACACTGAATCTTGCCTCGACGGCGTCTTAAATCTTGAGCTTGTAGTTGCTCTTCCTAGCTGTGGTTGAGCTTCAGCTCCTAGGACCGGGCTCTAGCGCGATGCACTCCCTTTGCTTTCCTCGTGTAGAGCCCCTATCTAAACGCAAAGCGAAGCTTGAAAGGATGCAAAAATATGCAATAAGGTTCGTTCTTGAGGCAAGGGGACTGAGCTATGAGGAAAGACTGAGGGTCCGCACCACACTGGATGAAAGAAGGAAGGGACAGACATGATAAGGACGTATAAGATACTAACGGGTATAGCAAAGTAGACATAGAGGCGATGTTCACATTAAAGAACAATAGAACGAGAGGATCTAATTGGAAACTGGAAACTGGAAAATGTGAGTCACAGGGATGCCACGAAGAGCAAGGAGCTCCTTGTGGGGCGAGGAGCACCCTGTACCCGCTCCTTGTGAGGCGAGGAGCACCCTGTACCCGCTCCTTGTGGGGCGAGGAGCACCCTGTACCCGCTCCTTGTGAGGCGAGGAACACCCTGTACCCGCTCCTTGTGAGGCGAGGAGCACCCTGTACCCGCTCCTTGTGAGGCGAGGAGCACCTCGAGGTGTTAGCGAGATTCTCTGATATTTCTCACTTAAATTTCAACGGTACTGTAAATTATTTAAGTGGAGGTCGGACGGTGCCTTCAATCCTGTTACTTGTTAGCGCGTGTGTTCCGTCTTGGTCCAGTGTACAGGTGTTGCGGGTGTTGTGTGTGTGTGTTCCGTTCATCTTGGTCCAGTGTACAGGTGTTGCGGGTGTTGTGTGTGTGTGTTCCGTTCATCTTGGTCCAGTGTACAGGTGTTGCGGGTGTTGTGTGTGTGTGTTCCGTTCATCTTGGTCCAGTGTACAGGTGTTGCGGGTGTTGTGTGCTCTGGTCTTACACTCAGGAAAGTCACCCTTATTGCTGGTAACATGTTTTATTCCAAAAAAAGTATGTTTTTATTTCCAACAATTCCCCCTAGTTCACTGGTTTAACCCAGCGGGTAGTTAAAGAAACAGTCCGGCGTGGGTAGTAACGACACACTAGTCTCTCCGGAGAACTAATAATTACAGAACCATGCATCTTCTCCGGTAATGTTTCCCCAATCACTGCAAATTGTACTTTTCCCATTTAAAAAAAACACATTAGCTAGAATATAGATGAAAACTTAATTTACACTTAAGGTACTTAAATAATTACTTAGTTGGTTAATTAAGTGGGTTACTTCTACTGCCTTAAGTCTCGCTGTTTAGGTAGTCCAATGCCTCGACTACCAGCAGGAACTGGGCAGAATTATCTTAACTACTACGACTAATGAGTTTACAGTCAGACTGCAGGCGATGAGTCACAATAACGTGGCTGATGTTGACCAGACCACACACTCAAAAATGAAGGGACGACGACGTTTCGGTCCGTCTTGGACCATTCTCAAGTCGATTGTCTTGGCAACGACTACGAAACGTCGTCGTCCCTTCATTTTCGAGTGTGTGGATTGGTCAACATACAGTCAGACTCTTGTTCTCTTGGACACGAATACTCCACCAGACTGTGAGTTGGTTCAGTTGTATGATCATCCCCAGGTTCAAGCTCGCAGCCCCCGACCGTGCTCTCAGAGATAAGACAGGTGTCATCAATCATAACTTTGTTCCGATAGTCCGAATCCTACCTGTTAGACTGCTGTGCTAATTAATTTGTACACCTGTGATTAGACTGAGAGAGTTGAGTAATTGAGTCAGCGAGTGATGACAAGGGAGGGAATTATCAATGAGAGTGCCAAGCCATTTCGAATATATAGCACTGGGAAGGGATCAGGATAAGGATTTGGGATGGGACGGGGGAAAGGAATGGTGCCCAACCACTTGGATGGTCGGGGATTGAACGCCGACCTGCATGAAGCGAGACCGAAGACAACGCCTATAGCGTGTCTCCCTAAAATTACGTCTGAATAGCCCTTTAAGTCTTCTCCTAAACACAGCCACAACGCAATACTGGCTCGTAGGTCCCTCCGGCAATCACCCAATTACCTAAGACCACAGTAGTTACCACCATCTAGAACACTACATTCTTCCTCCGCTACTGTCGGAACCATTTATTAACACTAATGTTCGTTTATACGGCCAACTGCTGTAATACTTTTATCGTTAACTTCAATCTTAACTCTCAAGAACAATGGTGCCACCATCTTCACCCCTGTTATGGGGCGACTTACAATGGTGTTACCTTCATGTCAGGCGTAGTATTAGTTATGTAAAACCCGTAACTTTCTGTAAATGGTGTTGATGTTAATATTCAAAACTTTTTAAGTGGTGATGACCCTCGCTCACTTCTGGGGTTCGAGTCCCGCTAATTGCTTCCCCCAGCTTCTGCATATATACGCAGCCCGTCCTCCAAACAAAGACCCAAAAGTGATTCCATGCACCCACCAACCCCCTGTTTATGAATAGAAAACGGTTTACACACGACTCACAACTGATTTCGTTCGAACACTTCCAGAACAAGTGCTTCACTGATGAATTTTGTTCGAACCACAGCCTACCATAGGTAGAATAGGCTACCATAGCCTATTCTAACCCACCCTTGCCTACCCTCGCTTACCCTAACCTATCCTAACAACCCTAACCTTCTCTAACCTTCCCAAGCCAACCCAAACCTACCTTCACCTACCTTCACCTACCTTCACCTACCTTAACCTACCCTAACCTACGCTAGGCCAAAATATATTAATTTATTAACGATGGGACTGAATGCTGTATTAACGAGCATTTAGACTTTGTTAGTCTGTCAGTGTGGACGGGGGAGGGGGGGGAGACTCACCCTTCACACTGACGCAATACTAACACCATCACTCCACACTGACGCAACACTAACACCATCACTCTACACTGACGCAACACTAACACCATCACTCCACACTGACGCAACACTAACACCATCACTCCACACTGACGCAACACTAACACCATCACTCCACACTGACGCAATACTCCATCACTCCACACTGACGCAATACTAACACCATCACTCCACACTGACGCAACACTAACACCATCACTCCACACTGACGCAACACTAACACCATCACTCTACAGTGACGCAACACTAACACCATCACTCCACACTGACGCAACACTAACACCATCACTCCACACTGACGCAACACTAACACCATCACTCCACACTGACGCAACACTAACACCATCACTCCACACTGACGCAACACTAACACCATCACTCCACACTGACGCAATACTCCATCACTCCACACTGACGCAACACTAACACCATCACTCTACACTGACGCAACACTAACACCATCACTCCACACTGACGCAACACTAACACCATCACTCTACTCTGACGCAACACTAACACCATCACTCCACACTGACGCAATACTCCATCACTCCACACTGACGCAATACACCCAAGTGCTGGAGACACGTTGTCTGCGCTGGTGGGCCTCTTAAGTATCTATATTATATTTTAGATATAGATAAGGGGATTAACTGCAGCAGAACACTGAGACGAGAGCACCACACCCCCAGCCTCTCCCACGTCTGGACCCAGAGCTCTTGGACACGCTCCTCTGAGAACACCACTTGAACCCGTACACAGAAAAACCACTTTATCGTGATATGTCAAATGAGAAAATCCACGGGGGCCCGTGATGAGGCTTCGAGCCTGTGCGCTGGATGTTGTCAGATACACGCTCTAGACCATTACGCCACGACATGGTCAAAAGAATTGCAACCTGGGGTGCTGGTTCGGCTTCAGTGGAAGCCTGGAGGGGTGCAGTAGTACCTCAGGTTGCAATTTATTTTACAGTGTTGTCGTCTGGAGTGTGTGTTTAGGAACACCCTGCACGTAGGTTCGAATCCTCGTGACGGCTCCTGTGGATTTTTTTCATCATTTGAACGTGTGTCACTGAGTTGACGCATCTTAGTGTACGCTGTGCGTAGCTAGTCTGAGTGATTGATGAAGATTAAGCCACCCAAAAGGTGGCACGGGCATGACTAGCCCGTAAGGTAGCTAGTCATATAATGAACACACATACACACTCCTACACCACACCTGGGTGTAGGCGGGTAACATGTAACACCTTGATTTGGTGTCAACTGGTCTCGGGAACACTGGAGGATTCAATTGATTCTAATGTTACATTACCTTTGTCGTATGTGGTGGTTCAGTAGTCTGGAGGGTCATTAAGGCCTATCAGCCTCTGGTAGGCCTTGATGACCCTCCATGATCGTCTAGGCTGCAGCCCACTCTGAAGACACATTTATATATATATATATATATATATATATATATAATATATATATATATATTAAGAGGCCCACCAGCGCAGACAACGTGTCTCCAGCACTTGGGTGTATTGCGTCAGTGTGGAGTGATGGAGTATTGCGTCAGTGTGGAGTGATGGTGTTAGTGTTGCGTCAGAGTAGAGTGATGGTGTTAGTGTTGCGTCAGTGTGGAGTGATGGTGTTAGTGTTGCGTCAGTGTAGAGTGATGGTGTTAGTGTTGCGTCAGTGTGGAGTGATGGAGTATTGCGTCAGTGTGGAGTGATGGTGTTAGTGTTGCGTCAGTGTGGAGTGATGGTGTTAGTGTTGCGTCAGTGTGGAGTGATGGTGTTAGTGTTGCGTCAGTGTGGAGTGATGGTGTTAGTGTTGCGTCAGTGTGGAGTGATGGTGTTAGTGTTGCGTCACTGTAGAGTGATGGTGTTAGTGTTGCGTCAGTGTGGAGTGATGGTGTTAGTGTTGCGTCAGTGTGGAGTGATGGTGTTAGTATTGCGTCAGTGTGGAGTGATGGAGTATTGCGTCAGTGTGGAGTGATGGTGTTAGTGTTGCGTCAGTGTGGAGTGATGGTGTTAGTGTTGCGTCAGTGTGGAGTGATGGTGTTAGTGTTGCGTCAGTGTAGAGTGATGGTGTTAGTGTTGCGTCAGTGTGGAGTGATGGTGTTAGTATTGCGTCAGTGTGAAGGGTGAGTCTCCCCCCCCTCCCCCCGTCCACACTGACAGACTAACAAAGTCTAAATGCTCGTTAATACAGCATTCAGTCCCATCGTTAATAAATTAATATATTTGGCCTAGCGTAGGTTAGGGTAGGTTAAGGTAGGTGAAGGTAGGTGAAGGTAGGTGAAGGTAGGTTTGGGTTGCTTGGGAAGGTTAGAGAAGGTTAGGGTTGTTAGGATAGGTTAGGGTAAGCGAGGGTAGGCAAGGGTGGGTTAGAATAGGCTATGGTAGCCTATTCTACCTATGGTAGGCTGTGGTTCGAACAAAATTCATCAGTGAAGCACTTGTTCTGGAAGTGTTCGAACGAAATCAGTTGTGAGTCGTGTGTAAACCGTTTTCTATTCATAAACAGGGGTTTGGTGGGTGCATGGAATCACTTTTGGGTCTTTGTTTGGAGGACGGGCTGCGTATATATGCAGAAGCTGGGGGAAGCAATTAGCGGGACTCGAACCCCAGAAGTGAGCGAGGGTCATCACCACTTAAAAAGTTTTGAATATTAACATCAACACCATTTACAGAAAGTTACGGGTTTTACATAACTAATACTACGCCTGACATGAAGGTAACACCATTGTAAGTCGCCCCATAACAGGGGTGAAGATGGTGGCACCATTGTTCTTGAGAGTTAAGATTGAAGTTAACGATAAAAGTATTACAGCAGTTGGCCGTATAAAACGAACATTAGTGTTAATAAATGGTTCCGACAGTAGCGGAGGAAGAATGTAGTGTTCTAGATGGTGGTAACTACTGTGGTCTTAGGTAATTGGGTGATTGCCGGAGGGACCTACGAGCCAGTATTGCGTTGTGGCTGTGTTTAGGAGAAGACTTAAAGGGCTATTCAGACGTAATTTTAGGGAGACACGCTATAGGCGTTGTCTTCGGTCTCGCTTCATGCAGGTCGGCGTTCAATCCCCGACCATCCAAGTGGTTGGGCACCATTCCTTTCCCCCGTCCCATCCCAAATCCTATCCTGATCCCTTCCCAGTGCTATATATTCGAAATGGCTTGGCACTCTTCATTGATAATTCCCTCCCTTGTCATCACTCGCTGACTCAATTACTCAACTCTCTCAGTCTAATCACAGGTGTACAAATTAATTAGCACAGCAGTCTAACAGGTAGGATTCGGACTATCGGAACAAAGTTATGATTGATGACACCTGTCTTATCTCTGAGAGCACGGTCGGGGGCTGCGAGCTTGAACCTGGGGATGATCATACAACTGAACCAACTCACAGTCTGGTGGAGTATTCGTGTCCAAGAGAACAAGAGTCTGACTGTATGTGACCAATCACACACTCGAAAATGAAGGGACGACGACGTTTCGTAGTCGTTGCCAAGACAATCGACTTGAGAATGGTCCAAGACGGACCGAAACGTCGTCGTCCCTTCATTTTTGAGTGTGTGGTCTGGTCAACATCAGCCACGTTATTGTGACTCATCGCCTGCAGTCTGACTGTAAACTCATTAGTCGTAGTAGTTAAGATAATTCTGCCCAGTTCCTGCTGGTAGTCGAGGCATTGGACTACCTAAACAGCGAGACTTAAGGCAGTAGAAGTAACCCACTTAATAACCAACTAAGTAATTATTTAAGTACCTTAAGTGTAAATTAAGTTTTCATCTATATTCTAGCTAATGTGTTTTTTTTAAATGGGAAAAGTACAATTTGCAGTGATTGGGGAAACATTACCGGAGAAGATGGCATGGTTCTGTAATTATTAGTTCTCCGGAGAGACTAGTGTGTCGTTACTACCCACGCCGGACTGTTTCTTTAACTACCCGCTGGGTTAAACCAGTGAACTAGGGGAATTGTTGGAAATAAAACATACTTTTTTTTGGAATAAAACATGTTACCAGCAATAAGGGTGACTTTCCTGAGTGTAAGACCAGAGCACACAACACCCGCAACACCTGTACACTGGACCAAGATGAACGGAACACCACACACACAACACCCGCAACACCTGTACACTGGACCAAGATGAACGGAACACACACACACAACACCCGCAACACCTGTACACTGGACCAAGATGAACGGAACACACACACACAACACCCGCAACACCTGTACACTGGACCAAGACGGAACACACGCGCTAACAAGTAACAGGATTGAAGGCACCGTCCGACCTCCACTTAAATAATTACAGTACCGTTGAAATTTAAGTGAGAATATCAGAGAATCTCGCTAACACCTCGAGGTGCTCCTCGCCTCACAAGGAGCGGGTACAGGGTGCTCCTCGCCTCACAAGGAGCGGGTACAGGGTGTTCCTCGCTCACAAGGAGCGGGTACAGGGTGCTCCTCGCCCACAAGGAGCGGGTACAGGGTGCTCCTCGCCTCACAAGGAGCGGGTACAGGGTGCTCCTCGCCCCACAAGGAGCTCCTTGCTCTTCGTGGCATCCCTGTGACTCACATTTTCCAGTTTCCAGTTTCCAATTAGATCCTCTCGTTCTATTGTTCTTTATGTGAACATCGCCTCTATGTCTACTTTGCTATACCCCGTTAGTATCTTATACGTCCTTATCATGTCTGTCCCTTCCTTCTTTCATCCAGTGTGGTGCGGACCCTCAGTCTTTCCTCATAGCTCAGTCCCCTTGCCTCAAGAACGAACCTTATTGCATATTTTTGCATCCTTTCAAGCTTCGCTTTGCGTTTAGATAGGGGCTCTACACGAGGAAAGCAAAGGGAGTGCATCGCGCTAGAGCCCGGTCCTAGGAGCTGAAGCTCAACCACAGCTAGGAAGAGCAACTACAAGCTCAAGATTTAAGACGCCGTCGAGGCAAGATTCAGTGTTGCAAGATGTGTTCAAATTCTTCTGCAACCTGAATCTTGCCTCGACGGCGTCTTAAATCTTGAGCTTGTAGTTGCTCTTCCCTAGCTGTGGTTGAGCTTCAGCTCCTAGGACCGGCTCTAGCGCGATGCACTCCCTTTGCTTTCCTCGTGTAGAGCCCTATCTAAACGCAAAGCGAAGCTTGAAAGGATGCAAAAAATATGCAATAAGGTTCGTTCTTGAGGCAAGGGGACTGAGCTATGAGGAAAAGAGGGTCCGCACCACACTGGATGAAAGAAGGAAAGGGACAGACATGATAAGGACGTATAAGATACTAACGGGTATAGCAAAGTAGACATAGAGGCGATGTTCACATTAAAGAACAATAGAACGAGAGGATCTAATTGGAAACTGGAAACTGGAAAATGTGAGTCACAGGGATGCCACGAAGAGCAAGGAGCTCCTTGTGGGGCGAGGAGCACCCTGTACCGCTCCTTGTGAGGCGAGGAGCACCCTGTACCCGCTCCTTGTGGGGCGAGGAGCACCCTGTACCCGCTCCTTGTGAGGCGAGGAACACCCTGTACCCGCTCCTTGTGAGGCGAGGAGCACCCTGTACCCGCTCCTTGTGAGGCGAGGAGCACCTCGAGGTGTTAGCGAGATTCTCTGATATTTCTCACTTAAATTTCAACGGTACTGTAAATTATTTAAGTGGAGGTCGGACGGTGCCTTCAATCTGTTACTTGTTAGCGCGTGTGTTCCGTCTTGGTCCAGTGTACAGGTGTTGCGGGTGTTGTGTGTGTGTGTTCCGTTCATCTTGGTCCAGTGTACAGGTGTTGCGGGGTTGTGTGTGTGTGTTCCGTTCATCTTGGTCCAGTGTACAGGTGTTGCGGGTGTGGTGTGTGTGTTCCGTTCATCTTGGTCCAGTGTACAGGTGTTGCGGGTGTTGTGTGCTCTGGTCTTACACTCAGGAAAGTCACCTTATTGCTGGTAACATGTTTATTCCAAAAAAAAGTATGTTTTTATTTCCAACAATTCCCCTAGTTCAGGTTTAACCAGCGGGTAGTTAAAGAAACAGTCCGGGTGGGTAGTAACGACACACTAGTCTCTCCGGAGAACTAATAATTACAGAACCATGCCATCTTCTCCGGTAATGTTCCCCAATCACTGCAAATTGTACTTTTCCCATTTAAAAAAAACACATTAGCTAGAATATAGATGAAAACTTAATTTACACTTAAGGTACTTAAATAATACTTAGTTGGTTAATTAAGGGGTTACTTCTACTGCCTTAAGTCTCGCTGTTTAGGTAGTCCAATGCCTCGACTACCAGCAGGAACTGGGCAGAATTATCTTAACTACTACGACTAATGAGTTTACAGTCAGACTGCAGGCGATGAGTCACAATAACGTGGCTGATGTTGACCAGACCACACTCAAAAATGAAGGGACGACGACGTTTCGGTCCGTCTTGGACCATTATCAAGTCGATTGTCTTGGCAACGACTACGACTCGTCGTCCCTTCATTTTCGAGTGTGTGGATTGGTCAACATACAGTCAGACTCTTGTTCTCTTGGAACGAATACTCCACCAGACTGTGAGTTGGTTCAGTGTATGATCATCCCCAGGTTCAAGCTCGCAGCCCGACCGTGCTCTCAGAGATAAGACAGGTGTCATCAATCATAACTTTGTTCCGATAGTCCGAATCCTACCTGTTAGACTGCTGTGCTAATTAATTGTACACCTGTGATTAGACTGAGAGAGTTGAGTATTGAGTCAGCGAGTGATGACAAGGGAGGGAATTATCAATGAAGAGTGCCAAGCCATTTCGAATATATAGCACTGGGAAGGGATCAGGATAAGGATTGGGATGGGACGGGGGGAAAGGAATGGTGCCCAACCACTTGGATGGTCGGGGATTGAACGCCGACCTGCATGAAGCGAGACCGAAGACAACGCTATAGCGTGTCTCCCTAAAATTACGTCTGAATAGCCCTTAAGTCTTCTCCTAAACACAGCCACAACGCAATATGGCTCGTAGGTCCCTCCGGCAATCACCCAATTACCTAAGACCACAGTAGTTACCACCATCTAGAACACTACATTCTTCCTCCGCTACTGTCGGAACCATTTATAACACTAATGTTCGTTTATACGGCCAACTGCTGTAATACTTTTATCGTTAACTTCAATCTTAACTCTCAAGAACAATGGTGCCACCATCTTCACCCCTGTTATGGGCGACTTACAATGGTGTTACCTTCATGTCAGGCGTAGTATTAGTTATGTAAAACCCGTAACTTTCTGTAAATGGTGTTGATGTTAATATTCAAAACTTTTAAGTGGTGATGACCCTCGCTCACTTCTGGGGTTCGAGTCCCGCTAATTGCTTCCCCAGCTTCTGCATATATACGCAGCCCGTCCTCCAAACAAAGACCCAAAGTGATTCCATGCACCCACCAAACCCCTGTTATGAATAGAAAACGGTTTACACACGACTCACAACTGATTTCGTTCGAACACTTCCAGAACAAGTGCTTCACTGATGAATTTTGTTCGAACCACAGCCTACCATAGGTAGAATAGGCTACCATAGCCTATTCTAACCCACCCTTGCCTACCTCGCTTACCCTAACCTATCCTAACAACCCTAACCTTCTCTACCTTCCCAAGCCAACCCAAACCTACCTTCACCTACCTTCACCTACCTTCACCTACCTTAACCTACCCTAACCTACGCTAGGCCAAATATATTAATTATTAACGATGGGACTGAATGCTGTATTAACGAGCATTTAGACTTTGTTAGTCTGTCAGTGTGGACGGGGGAGGGGGGGGAGACTCACCCTTCACACTGACGCAATACTAACACCATCACTCCACACTGACGCAACACTAACACATCACTCTACACTGACGCAACACTAACACCATCACTCCACACTGACGCAACACTAACACCATCACTCCACACTGACGCAACATAACACCATCACTCCACACTGACGCAATACTCCATCACTCACACTGACGCAATACTAAACACAATCACACTGACGCAACACTAACACCATCACTCCACACTGACGCAAACACTAACCCATCACTCTACAGTGACGCAACACTAACACATCATCCACACTGACGCAACACTAACACCATCACTCCACACTGACGCAACACTAAACATCACTCCACACTGACGCAACACTAACACCATCACTCACACTGACGCAACACTAACACCATCACTCCACACTGACGCAATACTCCATCACTCCCACTGACGCAACATACACCATCACTCTACACTGACGCAACACTAACACCATCACTCCACACTGACGCAACACTAACACCATCACTCTACTCTGACGCAACACTAACACCATCACTCCACACTGACGCAATACTCCATCACTCCACACTGACGCAATACACCAAGTGCTGGAGACACGTTGTCTGCGCTGGTGGGCCTCTTAAGTATCTATATATATTTAGATATAGATAAGGGGATAACTGCAGCAGAACACTGAGACGAGAGCACCACACCAAGCCTCTCCCACGTCTGGACCCAGCTCTTGGACACGCTCCTCTGAGAACACCACTTGAACCGTACACAGAAAAACCACTTTATCGTGATATGTCAAATGAGAAAATCCACGGGGGCCCGTGATGAGGTTCGAGCCTGTGCGCTGGATGTTGTCAGATAGACGCTCTAGACCCATTCGCCACGACATGGTCAAAAGAATTGCAACCTGGGGTGCTGGTTCGGCTTCAGTGGAAGCCTGGAGGGGTGCAGTAGTCTCAGGTTGCAATTTTTTACAGTGTTGTCGCTGGAGTGTGTGTTTAGGAACCCCTGCACGTAGGTTCGAATCCTCGTGACGGCTCCTGTGGATTTTTTTCATCATTTGAACGTGTGTCACTGAGTTGACGCATCTTAGTGTACGCTGTGCGTAGCTAGTCTGAGTGATTGATGAAGATTAAGCCACCCAAAAGGTGGCACGGGCATGACTAGCCCGTAAGGTAGCTAGTCATATAATGAACACACATACACACGCCTACACCACACCTGGGTGTAGGCGGGAACATGTAACACCTTGATTTGGTGTCAATGGTCTCGGGAACACTGGAGGATTCAATTGATTCTAATGTTACATTACCTTTGTCGTATGTGGTGGTTCAGTAGTCTGGAGGGTCATTAAGGCCTATCAGCCTCTGGTAGGCCTTGATGACCCTCCATGATCGTCTAGGCTGCAGCCCACTCTGAAGACACATTTATATTATATATATATATATATATATATATATATATATATATATATATATATATATATATATATATAATATAT
>WNGS01048473.1:0-28174 GCA_020271785.1 Procambarus virginalis | reverse complement strand
AAGGAAGAGACTGAATTAGTGAAGTGTGCGAAGTCAGCTGACACTTACAGCCTCATCCACCGGCTGACTCCAGATCCTACCAGAAAGTCTTGGTACAGTTACGAGAAAGCGAGCCCAGATCAAGTACCTCTCAACTGTACTGCAGGTATTGTAGATTATATGGACACTCCATTGACAAATGTAGCAAGTCCCAATCTAAAGGTAATGTCGAACCCCCTAAGTCTAAAACTACTCACCCTAAGTCCGGTAAGCCTGTAATGAATGTTGGTGTTCATGCTAATGATCTCTCTCTCTTTACCAAGCATCTATATCCAGGAACTATCTCTACCCGTGGTTCAGATTCAGAGGGACGTTTCGGACTTAAGATCCTAGGGACACAGCGGCTCTACAATCGATCGTTTTGAAATCGGCTGTGCCCAACGTCGCCTACACAGGAGAGACTGTGTTCATCACTGACCTTACTGCTACAACTCCTTATCCACTTGCCCGAGTTTACCTGGATTGTCCCTTCGTGACCGGTGAAGTCCAAGTCGCCGTCAGGGAAAAGCCTTTTCCCATGCCTGGAGTGCAACTTCTCCTGGGCAACGACTTGGCAGAAGACCAACAACCAAACAACCTGATCGTCAAGGACATATCCAAGGTAAGCAACTCTGTGGTGGATAACCCGATTTTTGAACATTTCCCAGTAAAGGTTCAAGAGAGTGATGAAGGTTCTCCTCCTGTTATGGTGACCACCCGTGCTCAAGCTGCACGTCCACAGCCAGCCGACTCTACTGCTACCGCTGTCCCTCAGGACCCTTCGAAACTACCCCCTAACCTGACCACGGTGGAGTTCCGTAAGTTACAGAGAGATGATCTTACATTGACACCATTATTCTTTCAGGCTGAAACCCAATCCGACAGTGTTCCTGGGTTCTTTATGGAGAACGAAATACTCTATCGCAGGTATAGACCCAGTAAACTGAAGGACGAGGACGATTGGGCAAATGTTGAACAACTAGTGATTCCCACCAGCCTGCGGCCCACGATTCTACACCTGGCCCACGGCGCTTTGTCACACTATGGGTTCAACAAGACTTACCATGGAATTCGACAAGACTACTACTGGCCAGGTATGGTAAACGACGTCAAATCTCATGTCAAATTATGCCACGTGTGTCAGTTAGCCGGGAAACCGAACGTTTCCATTCCCAGAGCACCCCTGATACCCATCCAGGTGCCTGAGGAACCGTTCCACAAGCTCATTATCGACTGCGTTGGTCCTTTGCCTCGGACCAGTGCAGGCAACTCATATATCTTAACCATCCTGTGTCCTACCACCAGATTTCCGATAGCAGTTCCAGTAAAAAATATTACAGCTGCTACAGTGGTGAAGAATCTACTGAAAATCTTCACCCAGTATGGATTTCCGAGGGAGATTCAGAGCGACTGTGGTACCAACTTCACCAGTGATCTCTTCAAACGGACTCTGGAGGAGTTCAACATCAAACAGGTACTGTCCAGCCCCTATCATCCTGCTTCACAGGGTTCTCTCGAGCGTAGTCATCAAACCATCAAGGCACTCTTAAAAAAGTTCTGTAATGAGACCTCAAAGGATTGGGATAGGCAAATTGATCTCATTATGTGTATTTTCAGAAGTCTTCCCAACGAGTCACTAGGAGTATCTCCTTATGAGATGCTCTACGGACGTAAGTGCCGTACACCTCTCAAGGCTTTCAAGGATTCTCTACGTGATGACACCTTCAGTGAGCATCAGAGTGTGCCCCAGTATCTCCAAAATCTCCGACACATTCTAGAGAGGGTCCATTCCTTTGCTAGCAACAACCTACAGAAAGCCCAGGAGAGGATGAAGACTCGTTACGACCGGCACTGTAAAGTAAGGAAGTTTACACCAGGAGACTTAGTGCTTGCCTATTTCCCTATCCCAGGTTCTCCTTTACAGAACAGGTTCTCAGGACCCTACCGTGTTAAGGAGTGCCGGAACAACTTCAACTACGTTCTCGAGACACCCGATAGGCGGCGGAAGACCCAGCTGTGCCACATTAATTTACTCAAGCCCTACCATGGGGTTCCTCCCACTGTGTTAACCAATTTCACCTCATTTACAGGTCCATACAGCCACAGTGAGACCTTCCCTGCTTCTCCTTCCGAGAGCACTGACACTGAGCCAGCGCTCTCTAACTCGGAAATCCTTACTAACCTTCAACATCATTTTCAGGACGATAATAGTGCTCCACTAATCAAACTCGTCAGAGAATATCAAGAGTTGTTTCGAGATGACCCCCAAGAGTGTACTGTACTCGGCACGACATCCAACTGCTACCTGACACCCAGCCGATTCGCCAACCATTCTACCGAATCAGCCCGAGCAAAACGGAAGTCATGCGGGCTGAGGTACAGTATCTCTTGGACCATGGACTGGCTACCCCCTGTGAGTCCCCCTGGGCCTCACCATGCATCCTGGTACCCAAACCTCACGGCAAAATCCGTCTGTGTACGGATTATAGGAAGTTGAACCAGGTCACAGTGAAGGACGCCTACCCAATACCCAGAGTAGACGACATTTTGGATGCCATTGGTAATGCCCGCTACCTGTCTCAGGTAGACCTACTAAAGGGCTACTACCAGGTGAGTTTAACGGAGCGAGCTAAGGTACTGTCCGCCTTTATAACCCCCTTTGGTCTCTACAGGTACCATCGCCTTCCCTTTGGACTCTGCAATGCCCCAGCCACCTTTCAGAGAGCTGTCAACCGCGTCATCCAGGGCTTGGAAAACACCTATGCCTATTTGGACGACATTGTGATAGCATCCACACCTGGAGCGAACACCTGCTCCAGCTACAACGATTGTTCTACAAGCTCCTGAAAGCCGGCCTCACCATCAATTTGGGCAAGTCCACCTTCGCGAAAGGTAAAGTGCGGTACCTGGGTCATGTTATAGGGAGTGGCAACCTGGCTCCGTTAAACATTCACATTCAAGCAATCCAACAGTATCCACAGCCTACTACCAGGAAGCAGCTCCTGCGCTTCCTTGGTCTTGCTTCCTATTACCGTAGGTTTGTGAAGAATTTTAGCACTGTTGCAACCCCATTAATCACCTTAACCAGTCCCAAGCAACGGTATAATTGGACCAGAGAGCAAACCGTTGCATTCGAACAACTCAAATTCCTCCTCTGTTCTAATCCCATTCTCGCCTCACCAGATATCAAGAAGCCTTTCATCCTCCATGTCGACGCCAGTGGTACCGGCATCGGAAGTGTCTTAATGCAGCAGCGAGGCGAGGAGGTTCTACCTGTCAGCTACTACAGTTACAAGTTGAAGCCTCATCAGAAGAACTACAGTACTATAGAGAAGGAACTCCTGTCCATCGTCCTGAGCTTACAACACTTTGCACCATATCTGCACGGTGCTAGGTCCACTACCATCTATTCGGACCACAACCCTCTGAGATTTTTACATCAAGCCCATTTAATAACCAACGTCTGCTGCGATGGGCTTTATATCTTCAAGGCTTCAACTTAAAGATCTGCTACATCAAGGGGCCTGATAACATCATCGCTGATGCCCTCTCCAGAGTGCATGAGGTAGAGGCAGCTCCACCTCCCACTCTACCTCCAGTGGACGTGATTCACCCGAAACGGCAGGCTTCGGGGGAGAGTTGTGACGATAATCTCTTATCAGAGATTTAGCCTGCCATTTCTGCGAATCACTCCTGTCCTCATCAACGTAAATGATACGTTTTGTAGTGGCTAAACGTATTATAAGCTCGCCACACGTACCAGCAACTCCCTCCTTCCCCCCCACTGCTGCACCTGGTCGACGCGCCGAACGGCCTAACTAGCGACTGCGGCCATCCAGCTTCCTCATTGGCCGCCAACCAACACTCCACTCCGGCTCCCCGCCAATCACAAGACCTCACCAGTTATTGTTGGAGTCCCTTACGTTTCTGCCAGCCAGAATATTGTGTGCTCGCAAGCTGTGAACTCCTAAGTGACTCACTCTGTGTGGTCAAGTAGAGGTTCATAGTTAGTGCATATATTCCAGCATTCATATTTTACTTACTTTTGTATGTCAATTCTCCTCCCCATTAACGTAATCTATTTTCATGTTTATATTGTTTATTGTTTTTGCCAGTAAGCCAAGATTTTGCATTTATTTCAATTTGTGTTTTCTTATTGTTATTAAAATCCATATTTTTTATTATTGCTTTTCGTCTTTACAACCTTACCACAGATTACCAAATCACGCAGTCATTCTTTTTTTTTTCTCTTTTTTTCCTTTTCTTTTTTTTATATTATATGTGGCCCAGCACTGACACCTGCTAGTTGGAAGACTGCCGACCACCATTTCCAACTCGTTACCGTCACAATATATATATATATATATATATATATATATATATATATATATATATATATAGGGGGGTACCACCTCTGGTGCAATTATAGGGACCCACAGCCTCAGAGAAGGGAACACAGAGCATTCAGGGAAAAACTTGCCATTTAACTCTGAATACATAGGGTGTTCGCTTCTCCTACCACCCCCCTTTTTTATGGTGTACACTTTATTAAGCAAGGTTATACAGTTACATATCTGATTGTATACAAAAAATGAACATTAAGAGGACACAAAAATAGTTCGCTTCCTAGAGGCTGTAGATTTCCTCGAACTCCTCCGACGTTGGGCAGGAACCGAGGATGCAGCGAGCATTCCCCCTCTGGATCGCGACACTGAGGCGCTGAAAGAGAAAACTTGCCGCTCTAGGTCTCTTGTGGTGTCAATGAGCTTGGAACCAAGATCCTTTAGAAACCTTCTTGCACTCTCTCCCATGGGCCTAGGGTCTCAGACCCTATTGGAACGAAGTTGTACCGATGATCTAATTGCCTGTACTTGGCTGACTTGTCTCTTTCTCTGTGTGTCGCCGCAGCTCCTGCTGTGCCGGCAGAGAGATTGACGTATGTGGCTGCCAGGGTGGATACGCAAGTATAGTCCCATGCCAACTGTCTGCCACCCTTCCACGGACGCAGTGTGATTCCGTCTGGTCGGTCGGTTGCGGGGCTCTCTCTCCGCTGGACACTGGGCAGAGGCAAGGCTTCTTTTAATGATGTCGTTGACTTCGTCGTGTCTAGTGTGCCAACCACCAGATTTTCCACAGTGCAGGCCATGCAATCCATATTCGTCAGCATCTGCCTCGCCGCAAATACACCTATGAACAGTGTGGATAGGGGCAGCAAGACGGAGAGCGACTGCAATACGGAGCTCCTGCGGATCAAGACGTGTGCCTGTCGCAGACATAGGGACTGCCAAAAGGAAGTCCCCTGCATGGGGAGCCTGCACAGCTGTGAGGCGTGCACAATCACTGGGGGTTGTTGCTGCCTCCAGCAAAGCTGTGGCTTCTTTGTCTGCAATGGGGCTGTCCCAACTGGACTGTTTCTTGGCTTTTGGCATGGCTGGTCTGAGTGCTGGGTCTGCCATGGCACCCCATTTCGTGTCGCATTCCGTGTAGTGGGGGTCCTGTATCCCCGCTACATCACTGAGGGTGTCAGGTAGAATTTCCTTAACCAGGTCATCTGATGCTGAGGAGGAAGACAGGAAGGCTGGGACAGCAATTTGGGTGGCGGTGCGGACACCCAAGCCACCGAGCCTAACAGGAAGAGTGGCTTGTTTCCACTGGCACTCGTTGAGGGAGAGATTAACAACTTTTTCCAGCATGGTCTTCAGTAAGAGGTCATACTCTTCAAGCTTTCGGTTGTCGTAAGATGGGGCGCACCTCAGAAAGAAGGTTAGCCTCAGAAGGGATAGGCATTTGGTGAGGAGATAAAAAGCATCGTGGGCATCGATGTCACCTATTCTGTCTTCCATCCTCCTAAGGTCTGCGATTTTCTTGTCAAGGATCTCCTCAATGGCGTTAGACCCGAGGGGGGCTCCAAGGAGGGTGCTGTTCTCGGCCCTAATGACATGGGCTCCAGGCAAGGCAGACCTTATTCTAGCTACGATGCCTGGTTGGAGGAGACTACTTCACACTTGGAAGGGTTCAGGACGAGACCCAGGCTTACTTCTTGCTCCCTTATTTTCCTGATGTCAGTCAAGAGGTCGTCTACGGTGCCAGCTATAGTGCCATCATCCAAAAACCAGATGTTGAACTCGCTGGACAAGCTTTCGGTGATTTCTTTTAAGACTAAGCAGAAAAGAAGGGGAGCAAGAGGATCACCTTGCTGAACACCTTCACATGATCTGATTTCATGTTCACCAAAGAGCAGTTTTGACTCACCACTGTAGCACGATAGTATGAACGTATAGAGGGGCCGGAAAAGGTGATGTACGGCACAAAGTACTGCATCTCTTCTGACCATGTTGAAGGCATTCTTAAAGTCCAGTTTGAGCAGGGCCTTTTCATCAGAAATGTTGGTAATGTATGCTCGTGCTGCATGGGCAGCCGCTTCACAGCCTTGGGGGATTCCAAATCCTAGCTGGATTGGTTTCAGCAATTCAGCCGCTTGCTGGCTGACAACCCTCGTAGCAGCCTTGGCAATCAGGCGTCGGAGAGTGTTGCCAACAGCGATTGGCCTGATTCCATCGTCCTTCTTTTTGAGAGCACAGAGGGAGGCACCAAAAAAGAGAGGCCTGATGACCTCAGGTATATCACCAGCCAGGCACATGTTAACGAACCTTGTTAGTTCCATAAGAAGATCTTGTGCAGCATCACCAACCACAGGATTTAACATTTGCTTGATGTGTTGAGGTTTTAACCCTGTAAAGCCTCCTGCTGACCCAGGTGGAAATGAAAGGTCTGCTTTGTAGACCTCAGATTCGCCAACGGTTAATGGGTCTGAAATGGTGTCGGCTGTTGGCGGAACGATGTTGTCGCCTTGTCGGGCTCTGGGTGGGTGCTTGCTTTGCAGGGCCCGCGCTGTGGCTGAGTTTCGAGTAGCAATTTTCTCGTCACTGGTGAGGACTCTAATAGCACTTGCGGTATTTCCCTCTTCAATTTTCTTGGTGATTTGTGCTCTGATTTTGTTTGTTATATATATATATATGTCGTACCTAGTAGCCAGAACGCACTTCTCAGCCTACTATGCAAGGCCCAGTTTGCTTAATAAGCCAAGTTATCTTGAATTAATATATTTTCTCTAATTTTTTCTTATGAAATGATAAAGCTACCTATTTCATTATGTATGAGGTCAATTTTTTTTATTGGAGTTAAAATTAACGTAGTTATATGACCGAACCTAACCAACCCTACCTAACCTAACCTCTCTTTATAGGTTAGGTTAGGTTAGGTAGCCGAAAAAGTTAGGTTAGGTTAGGTAGGTAGTCTAAAAATAATTAATTCATGAAAACTTGGCTTATTAGGCAAATCGGGCCTTGCATAGTAGGCTGAGAAGTGCGTTCTGGCTACTAGGTACGACAATATATATATATATATATATATATATATATATATTATATATATATATATATATATTATATATATATATATAATATATATATTATATATATATATATATATATATATATATATATATAAATAATATATATATATATATATATATAATATATATAAAATATATATATATATATATATATATATTATATATATATATATATATATTGTGACGGTGTTCCCCCCCTTCTAATTCTCCCACGCCTGCTGTAAGAGTCATGTCCACTATTCCCGAGCGTTCTCTACATTGCAGGCAACAATTGAACATATGTGGGAGAGAACAGTATTCTCGAAGAGCCGAGAAATTTGAGAAAATGTAACATTTTGTCCTGTGGGATAGGCCCTTTAGGGAGCCAATATGGCGCGGGCGAGTCTGTTCTCCCGCCAAAACTGTGTGACGTCAGTGGCGCCAGATTGGTCACCGTCAGCGACATGGCACTGGGAGCCAATGAAAACCAACTTTGGGAAAAGTGACGTCACATAGGCATAGGGGGTCCGCCCGTGTTGGCGCCAGGCGACATCAGTCTTTCACGACACGTCCGAGAGGTAGGACGCGCGATCGGTCATCCTGTCAGAGTGACGGATTTACCGAACTCCGGTGGATTTAAGCGTCTCCAGTTGTTGGCACGCACTCTGTGAGGTCTTCCTGTAACCCAGATGTGGCTTAGATAAGGAATTGACAGAATATTGAGCAACAAGTGCTCAGGGGACAGGTGCGTTGCAAGAAGTGGGCCGGGCATCGACGTGTGTCGTCGTTGGCAGTTCACCAGTATAAGAGGCAGCTTAGTGGCCGGGCCACCCACCGTGAGTGAACCAGGTTGACAGCCTTGTCAACCAGGTTGAACGTGTGATCGACGATCCTGTCAAGTTTGACAGTAACCCCACCTTCGTGGAACCCTACGAGTCAACAGTTGGATGCAAGCACGTCGAGAAGTCTTCCCAAATACCTAGCGATATATCTAGACGACGAGGGAATTGACAGTGTTGTGAGCTTCAAGAGCTCTGAAGTCGGGTGCTGTGCGTGTGTCGTCCGGGACGGCTGATAACTTCAGTGACTTCGTAGTGGTGAGAGGCAGTTCCTCTGGGATTACAGTGACAAGGACTACTTGGGAAACGTACGACGACCGCCGAGACGTAGGCTGGCTGCCGTAGTTGGGAGGAAAGTTGACGGCCAGGAGACCGACTTCAACCCAGCGACGTACTGTAGGGAAGAAGCACGGACCTGCTGTGTACAGAAGCGGCGAGACGCGACATCCTAAGGTGTGGGCTTGTGTTTCTGGATGAACGAGGCGAGAGCCTGGACCAGGAGCTACAACCCAACTGTCATCCTAGGATAGGTGAAGTAGGTGTTTACAGTTCCCTCCCATTTCCCCTTTAGTTAGCTATATATATTCTTGTCAGTATATTTTATATGTCGTGAGCAAGTCTCACTTGAGTTTAAGTCACAGAGAGCACAGTATGTGGTGAGGCTACCCAGAGCGCTCACAGTATCAGTTTACATATATACCTATGTGTGGGTGTGTGCAAGCACCAAGATTCATCAGAGAATTTACTGTGACTATTATTATTATTGATCTGTGATTATTATTATTATATATATTGGTAGTGAACCAGATATTGGTGTATTGAACTCAATAATCTATCGATATAAATGCCTGTGTGTTGATCTCTATAATCTATCAATATAAATGCCCGTGTGTTGATCTCCATAATTATCGATATAAATGCCTGTGTGTTGATCTCTATAATCTATCAATATAAGTGCCCGTGTGTTGATCACTATATTCTATCGATATAAATGCCGTGTGTTGATCTCTATGATCTATTAATATAAATGCCTGTGTATTGATCTTCATGATGTATATATATATATATGCCTGACATTTTATTACTGATTTATATATGACATGCTTGTGTGCTGAATAATATCATATACGTGAAGTGTTCGTCAGTGATATCTCTTTAAGAGGAAGTATAAATATAAAGAAAAGTTCAGCGATCAAGTGAGTGCATTCATAGTAAATATTATTAAGAATAGAGTAATCTTTTGGTACAGTGAAAAGTCACTGTGAGAGTATTGTGAATATAGATGTTGATCGTGAGGCCAGTGAAATCATAAGTAAGCCATGTGAACGTTGAATAGTGTTTTGGAAAAAGTTAAATAAACGGTGATCGTGACAATTAGAAAACAAGTACTAGTCTGTTCCCACGATCGCGAGGGCCCGGTCAGCTGGCATTCTGACAGGTGACACGTGCCGATGTTGCCATATGGTGCGCTCTAGAATATTATGCTATGAATGGAGCGATTGTCATATATTAATTCTGATACATTGATGCATATATATTTCTCGTTGTCTTTTAAGTAAAATACCAAAACTCTTTGGTGTTTGATATCATCCCCTCCATTTATCTTGTGACCGTGTAATGATATAAAGTAGAGTGACCTGCCTGATACCATATTATTGGAATTTGCTCTTGCCACAATTACACCTCACCACTGCAGTGTTACTGGACATCAAAAAAAAACCAGTTGGCGACCTTGAAGGCTGTGTAAGAGTTCGGTGTCGGGAGGGCCACAGATTGAGGGAACGATCTGTGCTCCCACTCATCTTACAAATCTAAGGCCGGTTGTGAGATCGACTGGGATACTCTCCGAGGCCAGCAGTGGAGCCTAGAGGATTTGAGGGAAGACCCGCCGAACGACGGTGAGTAAGGGTTATTGTTGGAGCAACCACCTGGAAAGGAGATCCAGTCTACTGTTGCTTTAACCCTTCTCTAACGAGAACGCCGTGAAACCCCGACAATATATAATATATATATATATATATTGTGACGGTAAAGTGTTGGAGTGTTGATATTCGGCAGTCCTCCAACGGCAGGTGTCAATGCCTGGTTACACTTACAAAAAAAAAGAGACTGCTTGCCTGTTTGTCTGTGGTAAGGTAAGGGAAGACATGCAAAACACAAAGTATAAACAATGAAACATTAATTACTCTAGAAAACAAAATATGAATAAAGACAATTCCTTGGCTTAAGTGAAACAAGTCAACGAACACAAGAAAACATAAATAATTACTAGATATGAAATTACAATGATATAAAGTTATAGTGCAATGAAAATCAGGTGCTGAGAATATTGGCTATAGCTGATACCTCCCATAGTATACGACAGCCAGAGCTTAGTATATCAGAGAGAGATGTCAACTCTTAAGAGCACGAGAATATTCTGAGGAAGTCGGCAGCAGCTAGCCCAGACGTTGACTCGGCTAGATGGCGTGAGTGGTGCAGGTGTAGGTGTGCTGCTGGCGACACCAGCCAATCAGAAGGCAGGCAGGCAGAGAATGGTAGTTAGCTCGTTGAAGACGGGTGGTGAGCCGGCTGATGGGGGGGGGGGAAGGGGGGGTTTGCAGGGTACGTTTTGCTTCCTGGTCAAAACGTTTTGCGCTACTGGTGGACGTATCTTGAATGTAGCATCTTTCACTTGTGATAATAATGTGACTGATATAGGGAAGAGCAGGCTCAATCTCTCTTGAAAGAGATTATCGTCACAATATATATATATATATATATATATATATATATATATATATATATATATATATATATATATATATATATATATATATATATATATATATATATATATATATAACTGAAAACTCCACACCCCAGAAGTGACTCGAACCCAGACCACCAGGAGCACTATGCAACAGGTGTACAGGAGGCCTTAACCACATGACCATCAGTGACCGTACAAGAAACGATGGTAGCCGAGGCTATTTGCCCATCGTCCCGACGGCACTTTGATGGTAATCTTGGGCACAGCTATTTTATGGAATCACCTCACTTTGTGCGGCCACGTGAGCAACTCAGTATAAAAATTGTGAGCAACACAATAAATTTGATAAAATAACTATGGCCAAGATTACCATGTAAGTGCCGTCGGGCACTTTGATGGTAATCAAAGTTATAATGTTGATGGTAATCTAAGTTATAATGTTGATGGTAATCAAAGTTATAATGTTGATGGTAATCAACGTTATAACAAATTGTAACAATGTTATTCCTAGTTTCAACAAACGGAAAATAGGGACAGGTACCTTGTGTTTGAAGGGAGCTCCTAGGGAAAACACCAACCAACAGCCCACACCGTCCATAAGGCAAAGTACCTCCCAAAGCTTCATTTCGATAGATAACCAATTAGAAGCTATCAAAACGACATCGGCCAGAACTTTACAACACATCCCGAAAGGGGCCCGCCCCCATTCAGCAGCCAAACTATCGGCCCTCCTTAGAAAGGTTAACAACTCTACAGGAACGACCCAAGCATGGCACAACCTCCTACTGTTTGGCAACATATGTCTAGCCACCCTTGCAAGGAGAGACAAAACCATAGCTGCCTCAGTCATCAAAGCCATAAATGATTTTCACAATTGGAAGACAACCAGGTGTACTTTCCCACTCGTGGGAGAAACGCCCACTGTAGGAAGAGCAACAATAGTGTATTCGAGGCATCGAAAATTAGAGCAACATCGCCAAGAAAATAGAAGAAAGAAACACAATTGGCGCAACAAGAGTCATCACCAGTGAGGACTCAATTGCTGTCAGCGATGATACAACAGCTCAAGCCTAAGGGAAAAACACCCACCCAGGGCTCCACGTGAGGATGACATTCTACAAGTGGGGGCTACCGGAGCAGAATCTTTCTGGGTGGCTGAACCTGTGGTTCATAAAGCTGCCTTGTCTTTCCTAAGAGGATCAGCAAATGGGTTCAAAGGAATAAAGCACAACGACATCAAACAAATGCTCAACCCTGCACTGGGTAATATTGCACAGAGCCTCTTGGTGGAACTAACCAGATTCACCAACACATGTCTAGCTGGCAACATACCAGAGGCCATAAGACCTATCTTTTTTGGAACATTTCTCTGTGCTCTAAGGAAAACGGATGGAGGGAACAGACCAATAACTGTGGGCCATTCACTCCAGCCTCTCGTCGCAATGGCTGCTGCGAGAACAGTTAACCAGACACCGGCCAACATGCTAAAGACAAAACATCTGGGGTTCAGCATTCCTCAAGGGTGCGAGGCGGCAGCTCACACAGCTCGAGCTTTTATTGCTAACATCACAGAAGAAAAGGCCCTGATCAAGCTAGATTTTGAAAATGCCTTCAATTTAGTGCGAGGGCGTGCTGTACTGAGTGTTGTTCATCGTCATTTTCCTTCCCTCTACTCTCTTGTACATTCATGCTACAGTATGGATCTAAGGCTACTTTTTGGCGAATATGAAACTGACTCGCGAGAAGGTGTCCAACAGGGTGACTCCCTTGCTCCTCTCCTTTTCTGCTTACTCATCAAACAAGTCACAGAAGTCCTGTCCAGCGAGCTTAACATAAGAATGGAGGTAACTGCAGAAGGCCTATTGGCCCATACGAGGCAGCTCCTATTTATATCCACCCAATCTCATTCATATGTATGTCTAACCTATGCTTGAAACAATCAAGGGATCCTACTTCTATTATGTTACAAAAGAACATAAGAATAAAGGTAAGTGCAGAACGTCTATTGGCCCATATAGGTCAGCTCCTATTTATAACCACCCAATCCCACTATATACATCTCCAATCCATGCTTGAAACAATCGAGGGACCCCACCTCCACCACGTTACGCGGTAATTGGTTCCACAAATCCACAACCCTGTTACCGAACCAGTATTTACCCATGTCTTTCCTAAATCTAAACTTATCGAATTTATACCCATTGATTCGTGTTCTGTCTTGTGTTGATACTTTTAATACTCTATTAATATCGCCCTTGTTATGTAGATTCATCCACTTGTACACCTCCATCATGTCAAAATAATTCTTCGCCTTTCTAGATGATGTAATTTAAGAGTATTGAAGTAATTTAAGCTTTATCAATCTTTCTCATATGACAAGTTGCTAATTAGCGGGATTAACTTTGTCATCCTACGCTGGACGCGTTCTAGTGAATTTATATCCATTCTATAGTACGGCGACCGAAACTGAACTGCATAATCTAAATGCGGCCTAACCATTTAGGCCTCATTCAACTATATCTTCAGCTATATCTTCAGCAAGATATAGCTGAAGAACAAAATCAGGTGTCATATTAATAACGCTTCGATTAATAAATCCCAATGTCCTATTAGCATTATTACGAACATTTATGCATTGATTTTTGGGTTTAAAATATTTACTAATCATAATTCCCAGATCCCTTTCGCAATCCGACTTCGCATTCTTAACACCATCTAGCTCGTATCTTGTAACTCTGTCATCATTACGTAGTATCAAAACCTTACATTTATCGGCATTAAACTGCATCTGCCAATCTTTGGACCATTTCAAAAACCTATTTAGATCGTCTTGGAGTGATAGTGAGTCTTTTCTGTGTTTATTTCCCTCCCGATTTTTGTATCATCGGCAAAGTTGCAAAAGTTGCTGTTCAAACCTGAACCTAAATTATTTATATATATTATAAATTACAGAGGTCCCAGGACAGAGTCTTGGGGTACTCCACTTTTCCCAGTCTGATTTAACCTCATTTACACTAACTCTCTGTTTCCTTTGGTATAGCGATGCCCTAATCCAACTTAATATAGCACCCCCAATACCATGAGCCTCTATCTTCTTAATCAGTCTTTCATGTGGCACTGTATCAAAAGTTTTGCTAAAGTCAAGGTACACAACATCATAAACTTTATCACTATCAACTACCTCAACTATGCTGGAATAAAATTATAGCAAATTTGTTAAACATGAACGTCCATGTTGTGAATCATTTATTAATTTATATTTTTCAAGATGAAGACGAATTGTATTTGCAATTATAGATTCAAGCAACTTTCCCACAATAGATGTTAGGCTAATTGGCCGATAGCTTGACACAAGTGATCTATCTCCTTTCATAAAAATTGGTACCACATTAGCAACCTTCCATGACTCTGGCACTCTGCCTGTCTCTAATGATTTATTAAATATGGTAGACAATGATTCGCCATGCTCCTCTTTGCATTCCTACTTCGTCTGGCCTTGGGAATTTGTTTGGCTTGAGTTTCACTATTTGTTTAATAACATCCTCCCTGGTAACTGCTAAACTAGTCAACCTGTCCTCTTCCCCACTCACATAGACGTTTTTGGCTGAAGGCATAATGTTCAGTTCCTCTTTAGTAAATATAGAGATAAAATATTTATTAAAAATACTACTCATCTCTTCGTCATTATCCGTTGTCTGACCTGTCTCAGAATTTTAATGGACCTATCCTTTCCCTAATCTTTGTTCGATATAACTGAAAAAAAACTTTAGGATTTCTCTTTGCTTGGCCTGCTATGCGAACTTCATAGTTCATTTTTGCCCTCCTTATCTCTTTTTTAACGTTTCTAACCAATTGGACGAATTCTAATTCTAAACCGACTTCCCCATTCCTAATCCTTTTGTACCAAGCTCTCTATCTACTTACAAGGTTCTTCAACATCTGGTTCTTGGATGATGGTACCCTAGCTGGTTCCCAAGACTCCCTCCTGGAGGACATCAGAATAATCGAGGAGCAAAGTGCAATTTTTCGCCTCACCCTGAACCCTTTTAAGTGCGAAGTAATATGTTCCAACCAGGGCATCATAGAGAGAATAGAGGATGTTCTGCCAAATATCCATATAACTGAACCTGAAAACAACACACTCCTAGGAGCCCCTCTGGGGTTTAAAGCCATCGATGAGGTCTTTGATAAGAAAATCGCCGACCTTAAGAGGATGGATGGGAGGATTGAGGATATTGATGCTCATGATGCACTCTACCTCATCACCAGATGTCTGTCCCTCCCCAGGTTAACCTTCTTTCTGAGGTGTTCACCATCTTACAGTAGCCAAAAACTAGGTGAATATGACCTCTTACTGAAATCGATGCTAGAAAAAGCCCTCAACCTCTCTCTCGATTACTTAGAGTGGAAACAAGCCTCTCTCCCCGTAAGTCTTGGGGGGGCCTCGGAGTGCGAACAGCAACGCAAATCTCTGTACCAGCCTTCCTGTCCTCCTCCTCGGCATCCGACAATTTTGTGAAGGAAATGGTACCTGCTACTTAGGTCAGCTGGCAGGCGTACTCGATCCCAATTTAATACACTGTGCCACTAAGGGGGGCCTCTCGTGCAGGCCAGTCACTTCAACCACCAAAATCAAAGGCCACAAGCAATCCAGCTGGGATGTACACGAGACACTGGATCATTGTAGACCGAACTGCTGCAGAGTGTCTGGGTGCTGCAACAACACAACAAGACATTGCTCGCCTCTCAGCAGTAGCAGCCCCACATGCAGGTGACTTCTTGCTAGCAACAGGAAGGCATTGCATTGCATGAGGCATTGATATCGAGGTAACTCCTCATGTTCCAACATGTACGTCTTATCCAAACTTGACAAGCAACTGTGACACAACTGCTAGACTGAACACACGTATTGTTGGTTTTTTGTCACTAAATACATGTTGAAACTGTTCAGCACAGTTGCATCCACATAGTGAAAAAACATTTTCTTTGTCCACTTGACAATTTTCCGCACACATTCCACAGCACCAATCATCATGCCACATTTGTCAACCAAACGCTTATTTACATTATAGTTCAAGCCACAGTTTGATGTATACAATTTTCGTTTTGATGTATGGTAATCTTGCCACTGTCAACCATGTCGCAAGTGAGACCAGTCGTCAAGATGTTTACTTCACGTGTGTTTTTCCACCTCACTGCTAAAATTCTGTCACTTTTTCTTAGCTGACACTCACCTGCTGCAACAGTTTGATCAAACACAGGCATTTCTTGCCTTCGTGACTTGACTGTCACAAAATCCAGTATTATGTTCTAGTAGGAACCTTGTCAGCAAGGGACTGGTATAATAATTGTCTGCATATATAATGTTCCCCTTGTTCAGTAGTGGAGCCATCAACGTCTTTACCACACTGCCTGGAAATCCAATTGGATCTTTACTGGGAATGTCTACGTCTGTGCCAGCATAAAGTATCATATCTGTCACCATGCCTGTTTCACACTCACACACAACAAAGAATATGAGTTCAAATCGGTGATGTTTAGAGAGAATATTCTGCCTGAAGGCCAGACGGCCCTTCAAGAGTACAGGCTATTCGTCAATCACTACCTGCTGGCCTGGTACACAGAAATCTTTGTACTTTCCCTTCAAATCACTGAACACGTGTCTCACTATCCGCAGTTTGCAATATCATTATTACTATTTTCAAAATGCAGACACTTGAGAATTAGCAGGATCCTGCCACGTGACATATACCTGCCGAGAACTGAGGATGGAACAAGACTGTCTTTGTTCCAATAATTCTGTATGACATGTTTTCTTAATGTTTCATCATCATGTATAGTGCAAGAAAAACATACAATTATGCTTCAGTTGAATCTTTCCAACGCTGCAAGGGAGAATAACCTGACATTCTCTCCTTTAAAGTGAGTTTTGCCGCGTATCTATTCCTTTCCAGAATTATGTGTGTGTCACTAACATCTCATCAAAATTTGCTGTAAAATAGTCCATTTTGCACATATCTTCACCAGTTTACGGAAAAGGTCAGTAACACCTACATCTGTAGCATCAAATGTTGGTATTTGTGGAACAAAATTGCTACCATCATTCCACTGGAGTACACCCATGCTTCTTGCGGCGTGGACTCCTCCACTACGACGGGCATGAATCCTTCTGTAATACGTTTGCTTGGAGATGAAGCTCTTCTAACCTGCACAAGGCGAGCACGTACTGTTGAGGTAGAGGCTAAGCTTCCCTCATTTTTTATGCAACATTGTACGGCGTCGTTTGGCAGGGTGTGGTGCTGAGACAGCACTCCTCCGCCCAGTAACACCACGAAACCTACTACCACTAGGCACAACACAGCTACAAGTGTTTGAGTCCTGGTCACTAAATCCAGAAAATGAGTCATCTTCACTATGTTCATAGGGAAGAGTAACAACAGGTGGCATAGCTGCTGTAATGGAACGCTGTGGCACTGGTGGAGTAGACTGGGGACACCATAGTGGTGGTGGTGGAGGTCTTGGCTTGCAGACCCTCACTGATATATATACTGCACTCTAGGGATACCTGGCATTGTCAGGCTCTGCCTGTCTTCCATCTGTCTACCAATCAATCTATCTATTTCTTTATCTTTCCAACCAATTATCTAGCTTGCCATCAATTTATCCATCCATATATTCACCCATTTCTCCATCTTTGCATCCATCCATTATAATGTCCATATATCTCTCCATCTATCTATCCATTTATCTTTTCTACTAGCTATCCATCTATCTATACATGTATTTATCCATCTATCCATCCATATTTCTATTCATCTATGTATCCATCTATCTATACATCTATTTGACAATGTGGGATTATATGGCTAAGTACATATTTAATTTTAATTTTAGTAAGTGGACTGTATATTTAAAAATCTATCCATCCTTCTATCTATCTATTCCATCTACGTATCCATCTATCAATACATCTATTTGACCATGTAGGATTATATGTGTGATATATGTGGGATATATATATGAAAGTATATATAATATGAATGAGCTGTCACAGTATACTGACGTTTGAGTATCTGGTCGAAGAAGGGTTTATGAACTCAAAGAAGGGAACTGAAAGAAAAATGGTGGCATTCCGAAAGGGAAACTATGTGGAGATAAGAAAATTCCTAACAGATATAACATGGGAAACAGAGCTCAGGGAAAAGATGGCCCAAGACATGATGGACTACATCACGCAGAAGTGCAAGGAGGCAGAAGAAAAGTTTGTCCCAGTCAAAAAGATAAAAAAATTAAATGCAGATGAGAAACCCATGGTTTAATCAGAGATGTAAAATAGCAAAGCAACAAAGTAAAAGAGCGTTATCTTGGTTATCTTGAAATGATTTTGGGGCTTTAGTGTCCCTGCGGCCCGGTCCTCGACCAGGTCTCCACCCCCAGGAAGCAGCCCGTGACGGCTGACTAACACCCAGGTACCTATTTTACTGCTAGGTAACAGGGGCATAGGGTGAAAGAAACTCTGCCCATTGTTTCTCGCCGGCGCCCGAGATCGAACCCGGGACCACAGGATCACAAGTTCAGTCTGCTGTCTGCTCGGCCGGCTCCCTGCGTGGAGAAACTATAGAAATAACGGGACACTTCAAAGCAGAGAAGGATACTAGAGTGCCAGGAATAAATATGTCAGGGTGAGAAAAGATGCAGAAGGGCAATATGAAAACGACATCGCAAGCAAGGAAAAGATGCAACCTAAAATACTGCACAGCCACATCAGGAGAAAAACAACAGTGAAGGAACAGGTAATGAAACTGAGGATAGGGGCAGACAGATTCACTATAAACGACAAGGTAGTGTGTGAGGAACTGAATAAGAAATTCCAGGAGGTCTTCACATTAGAGCAAGGAGAAGTTCTAGAGATAAGAAATGGAATAGTTAACCAAGTACCACTAGAGGAGTTTGGGATTACCAGTGGGGATGTAAGGAAGCTCTTGCTAGAGTTGGATGTGACAAAGTCTATAGGCCCAGACGCAATCTCCCCTTGGATCCTAAGGGAAGGAGCAGAAGCACTGTGCCTACCACTCTCCATAGTGTATAACAAATCACTGGTAACAGAGGAACTGCCAAAAATTGGGAAGACGGCTAATGTAGTTCCAATATACAAGAAGGGGGAATAGACAGGAGGCACTGAACTACAGGCCAGTGTCCCTAACTTGCATACCATGAAAGCTTATGGAGAAGATTGTGCGAATAAAGCTAGTGGAACATCTGGAGCGAAAGAACTTTGTAACACAACATCAACATGAGTTCAGGTATGGCAAGTCCTGCCTCACAGGATTAATTGAATTCTACGACCAGGCAACACAAAAATCAGGCAAGAAAGAGAGAGGGTGGGCAGACTGCATATTTTTGGATTGCCAAAAAGCCTTTGACACAGTACCACACAAGAGGCTAGTGCAAAAGCTGGAGATGCAGGCAGGAGTCAAAGGGAAGGTTCTCCATTGGATAAGGGAGTACCTAAGCAACAGAAGACAGCAAGTCACTGTAAGGGGCGAGGTCTCAGATTGGCGAGACGTCACTATTGGAGTCCCGCAGGGTTTAGTCCTTGGACCTATACTGTTTCTGTTATATGTAAATGATCTCCCTGAACGTATAGAATAATTCCTCTCAATGTTTGCTGATGATACGAAAGTTATGAGGAGGATTAAAACAGAGGAAGATTGTAGGAGGCTACAAGATGACCTAGACAAACTGAATGAATGGTCCAAGAAATGGCTACTAAAGTTAAACCCGAGTAAATGAAAGTTAATAAAGCTAGGCGGTGGAAATAGGAGGCCAGACACAGGATACAGAATGGGAGAAGCAGTCCTTCATGAAAGGGACAGAGAGAAAGATCTAGGTGTTGATATCACGCCAAACTTGTCTCCTGAAGCCTACATCAAAAGAATAACATCTGCGGCTTATGCGAGGCTGGCAAACATTAGAACTGCCTTCAGGAACCTGCCAAAGGAATCATTCAGAACCTTGTATACCACATATGTAAGACCAATCCTCGAGTATGCGGCCCCCTGCATGGAGCCCGTTCCTTGTCAAGCACAAGAAACTGGAAAAAGTTCAGAGGTATGCCACTAGGCTAGTCCCAGATCTAAGAGGCATGAATTACGAGGAAAGACTGCGTGAAATGCACCTCACAACACTGGAAGACAAAAGAGTAAGGGAAGATATGATTACTATCTATAAAATTCTGAAAGGAATTTACATTTTGAAAAGGATAAACTGTTTAACATGAGAGGTACGCGAACAAGGGGACACAGGTGGAAACTGAGTACCCAAATGAGCCACAGAGACGTTAGCAAGAACTTTTTCAGTGTCAGAGTAGTTAACAGGTGGAATGCACTAGGAAGTGATGTGGTGGAGGCTGACTTCATACACAGCTTCAAATGTAGATATGATAGATCCCAATAGACCCAGGAATCTGTACACTAGTTGAGTGACAGTTGAGAGGCGGGACCAAAGGGTCAGATCTCAACCCCGGCAAGTACAACTAGGTGAGTACGAGAAAGACACAGTTTATGTTAACATTCTTGCTGTTTCCATTTATTCTATTTATTAATCCATCCACCTATTTATTCATCCATCTATCTATCAATCTTCTCATCAGTCTATATATCCCTCTATCCAAAAATATCCATCCATCATCTATGTATCCATCTCTCTATGCATAAATATATTTGCACTCTGTCTATCTCCCTACTGTCTCTGTCTCTGCGTCTCTCTCTTTCTCTGTCTATCAGTCTGTATTTCTTCCGCAGTCTGTTGTTCTGTTACTGACTGCGTGTGTCTGTCTCTGTCTTTGTATTTCTCGGTCACTCTGTCTGTCTGTCTCTCTCTCTCTCTAATGTGTGGGTGATCGCCTGCGAGAGGAGCTTAGGAGAGCGTGTGAAACACTCAACCAAAACACGTTTGTTTTGAAAATATTTAGCTGAGCAGACGGCTTTCTTTGCCAAACATCTTAGTGGTGGTGTGAATGTGACCTTGGCATGCTTTTACCTCTTCAATGCTGACCTCCCGAACCATCCAGTGCTCATCCTGTACACCCGACTATTCCCTCTGACAATATGGACGATGCTAGCCTCAACCGTGTGGCCTCCAACGTCGAACAGCCAAACAGACAGACAGACAGACAGACAGACATTCACACGTAAATTTTGGAGTATGTAGCATGATACAAGTAATGTGTTTCCATTAAGTAAGATACATATTTTGAGTTAATATTTCTTGTGAACAATGTCACCATAAATATTAAACATTTATTGTTTTTTGATACCATGGTGACGTTTGAGAGCATTTGTGCCATATATGGCACTGAAGGAATACCCGGAGTTGCCTGAGTCTGTCTGTCTGTCTCCACTCTGTCAATCTTACTATCCTTCTACCTATCTCTCTATTTATCTATCTATCCACCTATCTCTCTATTTGTCTATCCATTAATCTATATATCCTTTAATCTATTCTTATATACATCCATCTATCCATCAATCTGTGCATCTATACATCTATCCATTTATCACTCCATCAACTCCCCCAACAATCAATATATCCATCTATCTGTCCGTCTATCTCAGTCTATCTATTCATCTATATAACTGGTATCTAACCATCACCCTATTTAAGAATGTATCTATTCATCTATCTACCCATCTACCCATCTAGCAATCCATAAATCCTTATATCTATATTTCTGTCTGTCCACTTGTACATCAATCCATTTGTCCATACATCTACTCATCGGTCTATTTATCTATACTTCTATCTACCCGTCGGTCCCTGTATCCATCGATCTATCCATCTACCTATCCATCTTTCTATACATCTATGCATCAACCTACACATCCATCCATCTATGGATCCATCAATCCGTTCATCTGCCCTTCTCTCTGTCCATTTATCTATATACATACATCCATCTTTGAATCCATCGCTTTATCCATCCATCTGTGCAGCTGTCTATACATTAATTTATCCATCTAGCTTTCTATCCATTTATCCATTAATATTTCGATCTAGTTTTATTTCCATTAATATTTCGATCTAGTTTTATTTCCATTAATCTATCCATCTAGCTTTCTATCCATTAATCTATCAATTGCGCTTTCTATCCATTAATCTATCCATCTATATATCAATCTATTCATCTATCCATCAATCTACCAATCTATCCATCTATTCATTAATCTATCCATCTATCTATCTATCTAGTAATCTTTCCAACTAGCTTTCTATTCATCTATCTAACTATCTTTCCAACTAGATTTCTATTCATCTATCTATCCATGCACTTAATTATCTTTCTATCCGTTAATCATGCCAACTATATTTCCATCTATCTTTTCGTCTATCTATCCTTCTACCTAGACAACCATTAACCCATCCATCTATTTATCTGTCTATCCATCTTTCCAGTCATATATCCATCCATTTTTCTACTGTCTGTCTGTCACTAGATGTCTTTGTCTCTGCCTCTCTGTGTCTGTCTGTCTGATGAAAAGTATAGTTGTCTACGTGTTGAGTGTCTATTACGAACCTTACCTCCTGTGCAGGTTAGTTTCAATTATAAATTGTTGGTGGACACAGTGGACATTGTTTTATTGGATAAATCTACAGCTGATATCTGGGAGGCCGCGAGTCACCAGTAATACTCCGCCCAGCAAAGTAGTACCTTCTCAGCTGGAGATTGTTAGGAATAATGTGAACCGGAATAGCCTATGTTGAGGAAAATGGACTCAATCAAAATCATGCATGGGGAATATGGTAAATAAAGTCAATAAAGGGTTTGGTTGAAAATGTAAAGAATAGAGTATTAAGGGGCGATGACTCAAGAGCGGTGGACGCCATCTTGACTTGAGGGGAGGTGTATCTTGGACGACCAGACCTTGCTAACTGAGGGTTTTTCTCCGGTCGTACAGTCAGATAAGCCACCATACTATTTTAACAGGGTTGCAAGATAGGGTAGAGTACTCAGGCAGTTTTTGGTGATGTTTTATAAGAGAGTCCAAGTTTCCAAGAGGTTTATATATGTGTGTCACCGGAGGGCAGGTGTGGTGGAGGTGTGCATGGTTCCAGGGTTGGGACTGTGAGCCATCATAGGGTATCCAGAGCCCGCTTGGGAGTTTTATTAACTAAGTTACCAACTACAGAATGACCTTGAGTTGTAAGGCGTACAAATTATGTCATATATTATCGTGTGGCTTATATATATATAAATTCTGTCTTATGTACTAGGCTGATTCCCTACTCCTTGATTTCCCCAGGCTCAAGTAAAGTCATTTATTCCCCTAGACAACATCTAAAAGTTCACCGCCACTCACCACCCAGTTCGTGACAGAGTCAACAGTGAGAGGAGCTCAGTGGTGTTAAATGCTAAAGCAAGAGTAGTTACCACTTACTATGACAAAGATCGGTCGCTTGAGAAACCTTTCATGCTGTGGAAAAATTATCTTTTAAGCATGTGCAAATTAATTAAAAGTTCTGTTAATGTTCCCAAAATCATTGAATAATGGAGCATATTACTAATATGATTGTTTATGTTTGTTATGAAAATATTTAGCTGTGCAGCTGAGGGACAGTGCCAAATGGGGGGCCTGAATGTGTCACTGGCAAGCTGTACCTTTTGTACTCGTGGCGCCCCGGACCACTCCAGTGTTCATCCCGCTCACCAGACCATTCTCTCTGCCAGTTTGGGTGAGGCCAGCCCCTACCATGTGGCCTCCACCTTGGAACACACAAACAACCTTCTCTCCTATAGTATGTACTAGAGGGGTCACCCATCGTGGTCTCGGTCTGTCTCCCATCTCTCCATCTATATACCTATACACCTATCTTCATTTATCTATTCATTCATCTATCAATCCATCCATCTATATATCTATACCATATATCATTTATACATCATTCATTCCATCTACTTATCCAACATTCCATCCCCTATTAATGATGGTATAATAAATGCTCATATAGAACTCGATGTTTGTACGTATATTGTTGCTAATTTGAAAATCCAGAAGAAAGTCTTAAAAATGTTATTCGATGGCATTTTAACAAATCTAAAGATTTGAGTCCATTGCTCCATACTGATACAGTAATTCAGATGATAAGAAATAGTTGTACTGAAGAATACATATCTAATCAACTACCTAATTCCTGTCCTAAATTATCTGAACTAATAACACTGGCCCTACAAAGGATATCATGTGAGAAAACAACCGGGTTTGAGACCATAGCTTAGAGACCTTTAAATGTGAGAGGCGCTGTAAAATTTGCTTAGATACTGAAACACAGCTTGTGTTTTTACCCTGTATGCATATGACTACCTGTAGTTTATGTGGCAGTTGTTTAAATCTATGTCCAATTTGTAGAGGAAATATACAATGTATTGTTAAGCCCATTATTGTTTAACAGAAATGGTGTATGTGAAATTATAGTTAAATGTGTTAAAAGTATTTAAATAATTAAGTATTAATATGTTTGAAAGTGTATAATAAAATACATTTGTTTAATATACATGAATAAAATTTGAAACTTTATCATTATCTATCGAATTATTTCACCCTTTAATTAATTATTTAAATGACTAATACAATAAACTATATAGGATAGGATAAAAAGACAAAGAAGAAATATATACGGCATACGGGTTAACAACTCATACTCTCTGGTAAGAGGTCTCATTGTATAGGTTTCATTAGGCAAGATTCAGTAAGTAAGTTTCGTTAGGTAGGTTTCATTACGTAGATTCGTTAGCTAGGAATTATTAGATAATTACATAGGTTTCGTTAGGCAAGTTTCGTTAGGTAGGATACATTAAGTAGGATTCATTAGGCAAACTTTAGTAAGCAAGTTTCGTTAGGTAGGATACATTAAGTAGGATTCATTAGGCAAACTTTAGTAGGCAAGTTCCGTTAGGTAGGTTTCATTACGTAGATTCGTTAGCTAGGAATTATTGGATAGGATACATTATGTAGGTTTCATTAGGCGAGTTTCATTAGGCAAGTTATGTTAGGTAGGTTTCTCAGTGTTTAACAAAATGAACGTACATAAAATATGCTAGTTATGATATAGTATATTTTAACTGTAAAAGCATTAGAGAAGATTTTTTACTTTATTTAAAATGTAGAAAATAGCCTTTAAATACAATAGTAACTATTTACTAAATTAGGATGCGACAGCAGGTTTATCAGTTGGGACGTTGAATAGTGGGGTCATTTTAGGTGAGGTAAAAGGTTTGGGGGCATTAGGCCAGATACTGTATCACCTGTGATCTGGGGGAAAAGCGCGTATAAACATTGACGTGTTAATTAATGTGGGAGTTATGGGAGGGGCAAACATTATCTTGTAGGAACGGGAGCGTATAGATTTTCACTTGTGTCCCGGTCTTTGAACTGACGTGATCAACTCATACTCGGAACCTCTGACATAGTAAGAAAATGTCTGGAACTAACGGTGAGTACTTTGTTAGTGTAAATATGTGCTTGGTAGGGGAAGAGCGTTCTACCTTTATTAAAACAGTGTCTAGGATTGTATTTTTTTTTTCATGGGTGCTTTAGGGCATAAGCTAAATTTACATAGGTGTGTATAGGATAATTATGGGTTTGCTTGTGGCATTAGATAAGTACATTGTACATTACTTGTTTTATAGGGAGTATGTAAGTAAATAAGTATGTTTTATACTTACTCTGGATTTTGTTCCTTTACAGGAGATGAAGGAAGGATTATTGTGAAGGGGGATGTTTTTATAATAAATATAGTGCAGAAAAGTATCGGGGTGATGGACCTGTTGAAGACTATTTTTCTTAGAAGAGGAATGAAAGCGGAGCCATCAGAAGATAACCCTGACTCCCCTACTTCCCCCGAAGTTGTTGTTGTTGAAGACGTAGGCGCCTCTAATTCTGTTCTGGAACAAGGAGATGGTGATGTTGGACCTAGCCAAGATCTTGTTAGTGTGGAAAAATCGGGTAGTAGTAGTAGTGATAATGATGATGATGATGAAACGGTAATATTTGCAGAGAAAAGCTCCCCTTGTATATAAAGAGCACGAAATATTAGCAAATAAAACGTCGTCGCCGCAGCCGGGGTATAGCGGCTGGAGCTCCCCTGATTATGTACGAGCGGTAGGGGCTAAACCGATAAAACAAATATGTAATACGTCGCGAATTGATGAGTATATTATTTCGGATAGCGATGAAGAGATTATAAATGTTTAAAAACTCCTAGTAGTAGTTCTACGGAAGCTTCGGTAGAGTTTTCTCAATGTGGTCAGCGATGGAGCGATGACCCTGATTTTCAGGATCAACCTAAAGAAACACTGAGATATAAGCGTAAAAATAAATTCGGTTGTAGGAGAAAGATTGATTTTAAGAAGCCACATATATAAATAGAAATATGTTCTTTCTTTCTTTATTTGTTATTTTATGATTAATGAACAACTCTTTTACTTATTACATACTTAATGTTTTCTTGGAATTTTATGTTTAATAAAAGAGTATAGTGAACTACTCTTTTAGTTATTACCTACTTGCTATGTTTAATAAAAGTGTATAATGAACTATTCTTTTAATTATTACATACTTAATATGTTTAATAAAAGTGTATAATGAACTACTCTTTTAGTTATTACCTACTTGCTATGTTTAATAAAAGTGTATAATGAACTATTCTTTTAATTATTACATACTTAATATGTTTAATAAAAGTGTATAATGAACTACTCTTTTAGTATTACTACTTACTATGTTTAATAAAAGTGTATAATGAACTACTCTTTTAATTATTACATACTTAATATGTTTAATAAAAGTGTATAATGAACTACTCTTTTAATTATTACATACTTAATATGTTTAATAAAAGTGTATAATGAACTACTCTTTTAATTATTACATACTTAATATGTTTTTGACTGGAGAGGGACTTGATTGGAAATATTTGTTTGATGATCTAAGGCTAGGGGGAAAATATATTTTAACAGAAGTGCAGGTTTGATATGAAAAGCTGAACTAGCTATATTTTTGGGAGAGAAATTTTATGTTGAAAGATGTCTTATAGATCAACTTTTGGTGTACAAAGGCGCGTTAGAGATTACCTTTGATGACTCTGAGATTAACTTTGATGAACGAAAGTGAGTTAGAGACTACCTTTGATGACATTGAAATAACTTTTGCTAGCTCTGAGAATAACTTTTATGACTTAGAGAACAACTTTTCTTAGCTCTGCGATTAACTTTGATGACTTAGAGATTAACTTTGAGGACATGAGAGTACCTTTTGATGTCTCTGAGAATAACTTTATGAACAAAGATGTTTTGGAAAGTTTTTCTGATGAACGAAGGTGACATAGAGGTTAACTTTGAAGACTTTGAGAACAACATTGAAGACTTAGAGAACAACTTGTCTTAGAAGCTTTTATAATGAATGAAAGGTTACTTAGAGAATAACATTTGATAACTGAGATTAACTTTTTGATGACTGAGATTAATTTTTAATGTCACTGGGAATAACTTTTATGACTTTGAGATTAACTTTGATGAAAGAAAGTGACTTAGAAATTACCTATGATGACTGAGAATAAATTTTGATGACTCTGAGAATGACTTTGATGTCTTAGAGAACAACTTTAGATGTCACTGATGGGATATATGTGGGCGGACACCCGTATGGGGTGGGATACATGCAGGCAGGCACCCGTACAGGGGTGGGATATATGCGGGCGAGCACCCGTACAGGGGTGGGATACATGAAGCCGGGCACCCGTACAGTGGTTTGATATATGAGAGAGGACACCCATACAGGCGTGGGATATATGACGGCGGGCACCCGTACAGGGGTGGGAAATATGAGGGCAGGCACCCGTTCAGGGGTGGGATATATGCGGCGGGCACCCGTACAGGGTTGGGATATATGCGGGGGGGCACCCGTACAGAGGTGGGATACATGAAGCCGGGGACCCGTACAGGGGTGGGATATATGCGGGCGGGCACCCGTACAGGGGTGGGATATATGAGGGCGGGCACCCGTACAGTGGTTTGATATATGAGGGAGGACACCTATACAGGGGTAGGATATATGACGGCAGGCACCCGTACAGGGGTGGGATATATGTGGGCGGGCACCCGTACAAAGGTGGGAT
>WNGS01048470.1:0-20816 GCA_020271785.1 Procambarus virginalis | reverse complement strand
GCTGGTAGCCATCCGGCGGCGCAAGCTGCCACCAAGACGTGGGCGGTCATTGAAGAGCGCATGAAGCCTGCGGCGAGCGCATGAACCGTGTTGTAATGGCTCGAATTCCTCCATCAAACCCCAGCCGCCACCGGCTGGGGTTTTCATTGTCGACGCCATGCTGCCATTGCAGGACTCCTTTTCAGTCAGGGGTTCGGAACCCGACGCGTGTGCTGTGGCCTGGTCCAGCAGGGGCTGGGGAACTGGGTGAGTCGCGACAGCCCTGCGACGATCCCGGCGCCGGGATGGATGCAGCCGGGCTGGTGTTTCTGGGTCCAGGGGGTGCGCTGGGAGTACCACGAGCGGGCCTACCTCATGCTGCACAAGCCGGCCGGGTTCGAGTGTTCCCAGAAGCCGGGCGCCCCCCCAGCATTTAACACCCTGTTGCCAGGTCCACTGCGCCAGCGCGGCGGCGGCGCCGCGGCCGGCGTTCAGGCTGTGGGCGGCTGGACCACGACACCACCGGTCTGCTGCTGCTGTCCGACGACGGCAAGTTCATCCACCGGATGACCTCGCCGAAACACCATGTGCCCAAGGTCTACCAGGTGCAGGTCAAGCACCCGCTGGACCAGCAGCAACTGGAGCGTTTGCGCCAGGGCGTGGTGCTGGACGACGACCCCCGGCCGGTGCGCGCGGCCGCCTGCCAGGCCCTGGGACCGACCCACCTGGAGCTGACGCTGACCGAGGGCAAATACCACCAGGTCAAGCGCATGGTGGCGGCGGTCGGCAACCGGTCGAGGCGCTGCACCGTTCAGCCATCGGCCGGATCGGGCTGCTGCCGACCCTGGCCGGGCAGTGGCGCTGGCTGAGCGCGGACGAGGTGGCCGACCTGAACCGCAAGGTCTGAGCGCCCGACGCCGGCGGCGGGCTCAGAGCAGGTCGCTTTGCGGCTGTCCAGCGGCAGCAGGAACGAGTTTTCCTGCCACTGTGATCCATGTCGCTGACGGGCGCATCCCCGGTGGTGCTGCGGGCCAGGTCGACAACGGACTGAAGTCGCTGTGGCGGTTGTTGCGCTGGCGCGAGAGGGCCGAGCGCAGGTTGGCTGGGCGGCGATGATGGTGCGCTCCTCCTGCTCGCGTTCCCGCAGCGTCTGCGCCGTCGGGGTTTCACCGAGGAACTCGCTGCGGATCTCGGAGACGGTGGGGATGTTCGAGGAGCGCACGACCCGTAGGGCAGCCCGCACTGGGTCAGCAGGGAATGTTTGATCTGCCGTGTGCTGCGCGGAATGCCAGCGCGACCCGGCACATCCACGCAAGCCGACCACCCGGCCATCGCCTTGCAGATGGTGAAGGTGCAGTAGACCCCACCCAGCAGCCGGTACCAGTCCATGCCCTCCTGCTTTTCGCGCGGCATGGTGAAGCGCGTGACGGCATCTTGATCATCACGTGGTGGTCATAGAACGCGCGCGACAGCCAGTGCCAGACCTGCCGCTCCTCGGTTTGGTGACGGCGCGGGCATCGAGCGGCCATTGTTTGGGGACCCGCCGGCGCGCCTTGGCCTTGCGTTCCTCCCGGGCGCGATACAGCAGCGCCCCGACCGCCAGCAGGGCGGGCACGAGCACGGCGATCAGCCAGGGTTCGCTCAACAAATTCATGGGTGGGGCAGCGTAGATTGGTAACTGAATGTAGTGAAATGACCTGTTCGACGGGCGACCGCCCCGCCATCAGACACCCCGATAGCGTGACTTACTTGGAGGTTTTACCGCTCTTGCTGGGGACACAGTGGCGCCCGGCCGACATCGGTCCTTGAAATGGGGGTGGGGAACCCGGCGTCCGGTTGCGCCTCTGGGCCGTGCGCAAGGAGCGAGTAGGCCCTTTTGAGGCCGTCGATGGCAGGCAGCAGGGCATTCTGCCCATGCCAGCGGTGGGTGTACATCCCCGCAAACAGGGGAATGGCGCGGTCAGCGGCACGGCCCGAGCCAGCGAACGATCGCGCCAGTGAGTGCCTCCGGCTGGTCCCGGTGCGGGCTGTGGCCGCAGCCGGGCAGCTCCAGCGTGGTCGCGCCGGCACCCTCGCCCGCAATGCCCGCAGCTGGTCCAGGCTGCCGTACTCGTCGTCCAGGCCTTGAACGGCCAGCAGCGGTGCGGTGATCGATGCGCATTCGCGCGGATGTCGAACGGCCGGAAATGACGGGCTGAGCCAGATGTCGTTCCATTGCCAGAAGGCGTTGTCCACGTCCTGGTGGTAGCGGGCCCGCCGCTGGCGCAGTCCACGCCCGCTGTGGTCGGTCGCGAAGGCGTCGCGAGCCTGCGTGATCGAGCGGATCGAGACCTCCTCGACGAAGAGGTGGGGGGCCATGACCACGCAGGCGCTGACCGGGTAACGGCTCGCATGCAGCAAAGCGATCGTCGCGCCGTCCGAGTGACCGACGAGTACCGGGCTGGGAAGGCCCATCTGCTGCAGCAGCGCCGGCAACACGTCGAAGGCTTCGCGGTGCATGTAGTCCGGTTCGTGCCGCCCGACGTGCCAGAAACCGTCCACTCGCGGGCGCCCCGGACATCCGAACCGGTCCGAGCGGCCATAACCGCGCCGCGAGAACACCAGCCGGCCCGGCCGGTTGCGGCACACAGCTCGCGCGGCCAGTCGCGGCCCTTCTGCCCCCACATCGCCACGCTGCCCAGGCCCTCGTGCAGGAACACAGTGGCGCCCGATCGGCCGGACCAGGGATCGGATCCAGTTCCAGCCGGACGCCGTGAATTTCTGCGAATTCAATCGCATCTCCTTGCCGGGGTGCCTGCCAGCGTGGGTGAAAGCCTGTATTCTGGCCGCATGAGTCTTCTGTTTGATGCCTTCTGGCGCGCGGTGGCCTACTGCATGCACCCGCGCGTGATCGGTCTGTCGTTCCTGCCGCTGGTGCTGATGGTGGCGCTGTCGTTCGGGCTGGGTTATTTCTACTGGACCTGGCGATCCAGACCGTGACCGACTGGCTGCAGACCTATGAGTTGGTCCAGGGCGTGCTGGGTTGGCTTGAACGTGCCGGGCTGACCTCGCGCGCGCACGTGTTCGCCCCTTGGTGGTGCTGGTGCTGGCGACGCCGGTGATCGTGGTGCTGTGCCTGCTGCTGGTGGCCCTGATGATGACGCCCGCGATGGTCGATCTGGTGACGCAGCGGCGCTTTGCCCAGCTGGAGAAGAAGCGCGGCGGTTCGCTGTGGCTGAGCGGGCCTGGTCGCTGGGGTCGACGCTGTTGGCGCTGGTCGCGCTGCTGCTGTCGATGCCGCTGTGGTTGATTCCGCCGCTGGTGCTGATCCTGCCGCCCCTGATCTGGGGCTGGTTGACTTACCGGGTGTTTGCGTTCGACGCACTGGCGCTGCACGCCAGCGCCGCCGAGCGCAAGGCGCTGCTGCGGAACACCGCGGCAGCCTGCTGCTGATGGGGGTGGTCAGTGGCTACCTGGGCGCAGCGCAACCTTGCTCTGGGCCTCGGGCGCCATGCTGGTGGCGCTGGCGCCGCTGCTGGTGCCGGTGGCGATCTGGATCTACACCTGGTGTTCGCTTTTTCCTCGCTCTGGTTTGCCCATTCACCCTGGACGCGTTGCGCCGCCTGCGCGCCAACACGGCGGTGGAGGTGCTGGACGCCGTGGATGCCTCGCCCGGCGGACCGACGGCTTGCCGCCGCCGGGGAGCCCCGCCACAACTCCAGTTGAGCTGCCTCCGCCCCAGTTCTGACCGCACCATGCAACGACCACCCTCTCCCGCGCCCGTCTTTGGCCTCATCATCATCGGCGACGAGATCCTGTCGGGCAAACGGGCCGACAAGCACCTGCCCAAGGTTATCGAAATGTTGGGGCGCGCGCGGGCCTGTCGCTGGCCTGGGCGCGCTGCATCGGCGACCGACCGCCAGCAGATCACGGCGGCGCTGCGCGAAGCCTTCGCCAGCGCTGACACCGTTTCAGCTGCGGCGGCATCGGCGCCACGCCCGACGACCACACGCGCCAGTGCGCCGCCGCCGCGCTGGGCGCCGAGCTGGCGCTGCACCCGCAGGCGCGGGCGCTGATCGAGCAGCGCATGAAGAACCTGGCCGCCGAGCGGGGCGAGGTCTACGATGCCGCCCGTCCCGACAACGTGCACCGCTTCAACATGGCGTGTTCCCCGTCGGCGCCCGCCTGATCCCCAACCCCTACACCAGATCCCGGGCTTCAGCTGCGACGGTCCCGGCGGCGGCACGGTGCATTTCGTGCCGGGGTCCCGGTCATGGCCTGGCCCATGATCGAGTCCCTGCTGGACGGCAGGTATGCGCCTTGGCACCAGCGCGGCGCGTGGCAGGAGCGCTCGGTGGTGGTCAAAGGGCGATGGAGGGCCAGCCTCACGCCGCTGATGGAGACCATCGAACGCGAGCACCCGGTCAAGGTGTTCAGACCTGCCCAGTGTCGACCACCCCGAACATGGCCGTCACATCGAGCTCGGCGTCAAGGGCGATCCGGCGGAGGTGGCGCGGGCCTTCGAGGTGCTGCTCGATGGCTTGCATCGATTTGGCGCGGAACTGGCCCCGAATTGGTGCGCTGAGAATTTGCAACCAACAATGTGCGTTTAAAGGCGGAGTACCTTTTTGGTGCGGATGCTGCGGATCTGTTGGGCGTGAGGCTCCGGGCCAGGGCCCCAGCCGGCCTGCGCCATAATCCCGGGTGGAGTTCACGCCCCGCGTTGCGCCTGCAACTGGGTTTCGCTGTGGCACAAAAACTGCTTTGTGACCCTGTCGAATTTCACTTTCCACCCACACAGCACAGGAGTATTTGATGGCAAAGACCGTCGCAGACGTGATGCAAATGGTGAAGGACAACGAAGTCAGTTCGTTGATTTCCGCTTCACCGACACCCGCGGTGCGCAGCAGCACACCACCGTGCCCGTGTCCCACTTTGACGAAGACAAGTTCGTTTCGGGTCACGCATTCGACGGTTCGTCCATCGCTGGCTGGAAGGGCATCGAAGCCTCGGACATGCAGCTGATTCCTGACCCGAACACGGCCAACTCGATCCCTTCTACGAAGAGACGATCTGATCCTGACCCGACGTGCTCGAGCCCACCGACGGCAAGGCCTACGACCGCGACCCGCGTTCGATCGCCAAGCGCGCCGAGGCCTACCTGAAGTCCACCGGCCTGGGCGACACCGCCTTCTTCGGACCGGAACCCGAGTTCTTCCTGTTCGACGGCGTGCGCTGGAGCACCGCGCCCGGCCACACCTTCTACGAGATCGAAGAGTACGAAGCCCCCTGGAACAAGGGCGCCAAGCTCGAAGGCGGCAACCGCGGCCACCGTCCGACCGTCAAGGGCGGCTACTTTCCCGTGCCCCCGTCGACAGCACGCAGGACATGCGCGCCGAGATGGCCCTGATCCTCGAATCGCTGGGCATCCCGGTCGAGGTGTTCCACCACGAGGTGGCGGGCGCCGGCCAGAACGAGATCGGCACCCGTTTCAGTACCCTGGTGCAGCGCGCCGACTGGACCATCCTGCAGAAGTACGTGGTGCACAACGTCGCCAACGCCTACGGCAAGACCGCGACCTTCATGCCCAAGCCCTACGCCGGTGACAACGGCTCCGGCATGCACGTGCACCAGTCGGTCTGGAAAGACGGCAAGAACCTGTTCGCTGGTGACGGCTATGCCGGCCTGAGCGAATTTGCGCTGTACTACATCGGCGGCATCATCAAGCACGCCCGTGCCCTGAACGCCATCACCAACCCTGGCACCAACTCCTACAAGCGCCTGGTGCCGCACTTCGAAGCCCCTGTCAAGCTGGCCTACTCGGCCAAAAACCGCTCGGCCTCGATCCGTATCCCGTACGTGGCCAACCCCAAGGGCCGTCGCGTGGAAGCCCGCTTCCCCGATCCGCTGATGAACCCCTACCTGGGCTTCTCGGCGCTGCTGATGGCCGGTCTGGACGGCGTGGAGAACAAGATCCACCCGGGCGAAGCCGCCACCAAGGATCTGTACCACCTGCCGCCGGAAGAGGACAAGTTGGTGCCGACCGTGTGCCACAGCCTGGACATGGCGCTGGACTACCTGGACAAGGACCGCGCCTTCCTGACCAAGGGTGGCGTGTTCACCGACTCCATGCTGGATGCCTACATCGAGCTGAAGATGGGCGAAGTCAACCGCAGCCGCATCGAGGTCTCTCCGGTCGAGTTCGACATGTACTACAGCCTGTGAGGCCAGGCCCGCGCGAGCGGGCCGTGTGTTTCCGGGAAGGACGGCTTTGGCCGTCCTTTTTTTGTGTCATCGTGCCGGCAAATGTGGGATTCCCGTCGGGCCGCTGCAACCAGTGCGCCCTTTTTCGGTCATACTGAAAAATGACTTTGAACGCGCCGCCGGCGCCTGGAGTGTCCGTGTTGCTCAAACCTGTTGCTGTTGACTGCTCTCGTTGGATCGCCCTGGCGGTGTCGGGCGCCTGCCTGACGCCTGTGTGGGCGCAGGAACGCATCTACCGCTGCGGTAACGAATACACCAACAACGCCACCGTGGCCAAGGCCCGGGCCTGCAAGCCGATGGAGGGTGGCAACATCACCATCGTGCAAGGCACGACGCCGCAAGCGGCCACACCGAGGGCGGCCCAGGCCTCGGCACCGAGGCCCGCGCCGCGCAACGACTCCGCCGAGCAGAAAGCCCGCGACAGCGACGCGCGCCTGATCCTGGAGGCCGAGCTGCGCAAGGCCGAACAGCGGCTGGCGCAGGCGCAGAAGGCCTACGCCAATGGCCAGCCTGAAAAGGAAGGCATCGAGTCGCGCAACCACCAGCGTTACCTCGACCGGGTCGCTGAACTGAAAGAAGCGGTGGCCCGCGCCGAGAGCGACGTCGGTGGACTGCGGCGTGAGCTGGCGCGCATGGGTGGCGCGCCGCAGCCGTCGAGCGGGTTGCCGGCCGCCGAATCTGCCGCAAAATAAGCGGCTTGACCCCACACCCATCCCCTTCTTCATCGCCCCCGGGCGACCAGGGCCTGGCGCCTGTCCGGGCGCCGTTGCGCCCGCCCGCCGGGGTGCATCCCCGGTTCCAGTCGCTCGATCTGCTGGCCACGCTGGTGGCCGTGGTGGGGTCCGACGGCCAGGTCCTGTTCGCCAATGCCGCGCTGGAAGACGCGCTGGGCATCTCCCGGCGCAGCATCACCGGCACGCTGTTGCCCGAGTGCTTCACCGAACCCCAGTTGCTGGAGAACGCGCTGTCGGGCGCGCGGGTGAACGAGTTCGCGGCCTTGCGCTACGACGCCTGGCTCAAGCGGCAGTCGCACGAGCCGCTGCCGGTGCACGTGGTGGTGGCCCAGACCGACACCGCCGGCGAGGTGATCGTCGAGCTGCTGCCGCTGGAGCAGCAGACCCGGCAGGAGCGCGAGGAGCGGCTGATCGACCAGGCCCAGGCCAACAAGGAGCTGATCCGCAACCTGGCGCACGAGATCAAGAACCCGCTCGGTGGCATCCGCGGCGCGGCCCAGCTGCTGGAGCTGGAGCTCGACAACAAGCAGCTGACCGAATACACCCAGGTCATCATCCATGAGGCCGACCGGCTGCAGTCGCTGGTGGACCGGCTGCTGGCACCACACCGCCGCCCGCATGTGGTGGGCGATGTCAACATCCACGAGGTCTGCGAGCGGGTCCGCTCGCTGATCGTGGCCGAGTTCCCGCGCGGTCTGAAGGTGGTGCGCGACTACGACACCTCGATCCCCGAGTTCCGCGGCGACAAGGAGCAACTGATCCAGGCGGTGCTCAACATCGCGCACAACGCGGCCCAGGCCCTGTCCGAGCGCATCGCGGCGGGCGACGCGCAGATCACCCTGCGCAGCCGGGTTGGCCGTCAGTGACGTTTGGCAAGCAGCGCTACCGCCTGGCACGAATTGCATGTGATCGACAACGGGCCGGGCGTGCCTGAGTCGATCAAGGACCGCATCTTTTTCCCGCTGGTGTCGGGTCGCGATGGGGGATCGGGGCTGGGGCTGACCCTGGCGCAGACCTTCGTGCAGCAGAGCACCACGGACTGATCGAAATGTGAAAGCGCGCCAGGCCAGACGATTTCAAATTGCTGATTCCGTTGCCATGAAACCGAACGCCTCGACAGAGGAAGGAAGACGCACACATGAAGCCGATCTGGATAGTGGATGACGACCAATCGATCCGCTTCGTTCTGGAGAAGGCGCTGCTGCGCGAGAACCTGCCGACGCGCAGCTTCACCAACCCGCAGGAAGTCCTCAAGGCGCTGAAAGACACGCCGAGAGCGAAGGGCGCAGATCCTGTCAGCGACATCCGCATGCCCGGCGGCTCGGGGCTGGATCTGCTGGAGAAGGTCAAGGAAAAGCTGCCCGGTCTGCCGGTCATCATCAATGACCGCGTTCTCCGACCTGGACAGCGCCGTCTCGGCGTTTCAGGGCGGCGCTTTCGAGTACCTGCCCAAGCCGTTTGACCTGCCCAAGGCGGTCGAGCTGATCCACCGCGCGGTGGAAGAAAGCCAGCGCGAGGAAGTGGCGCACGAATCGATCACCAGCGCGCCGGAAATGCTGGGTCAGGCACCGGCGATGCAGGATGTGTTCCGCGCCATCGGCCGGCTCTCGCAGAGCCAGGTCACGGTGCTGATCACCGGCGAATCGGGTTCCGGCAAGGAGCTGGTGGCGCGCGCCCTGCACAAGCATTCACCGCGCGCCGGCGGCCCCTTTGTCGCGATCAACACGGCGGCGATCCCCAAGGATCTGCTGGAGAGCGAGCTGTTTGGTCACGAGCGTGGCGCTTTCACTGGCGCGCAGACCATGCGCCGCGGCCGCTTCGAGCAGGCCGAGGCGGCACGCTGTTCCTCGACGAGATCGGCGACATGCCGTTCGACCTGCAGACGCGCCTGCTGCGGGTGCTGTCCGACGGCCATTTCTACCGCGTCGGCGGCCACAGCGCGGTCAAGGCCAATGTTCGCGTGATCGCCGCGACCCACCAGCACCTGGAGCAGCGGGTCAAGGAAGGCGGTTTCCGCGAGGACCTGTTCCACCGGCTGAATGTGATCCGGCTGCGCCTGCCGGCGCTGCGCGAGCGGCGCGAAGACGTGCCGATGCTCACGCGCTCTTTCCTGCAACAAAGCGCCAAGCAGCTGGGCGTGGAGCCCAAGCGGATTTCGGATGTGGCGCTGCGCCTGCTCGGCGGCTTCGATTTTCCGGGCAACGTCCGGCAGCTGGAGAACATCTGTCACTGGCTCACGGTGATGGCGCCCGCGCAGGTGATCGAGGTCAAGGACCTGCCGCCGGAGGTGCTGTCGGTGGTGGGCGGCGCGGCGGCGGAGCTGCCGGCCAGCGGTCCCGAGGCGCCTGTGGTGGCGCCGGTCGTTGTCACAGCGGCCCCCTCGGCCGGCGAATGGCTGGCTGCGGCGCCGGAAGCGGCGGCGCAGGCCTCGGTGGCGTCGGCGACTGCGGCGCCGGTGGTGGGCGGTGTGTCGGCCTGGGAGGCCGGTCTTCAGGCCGAAGCCCGCGCGCTGCTGGAGGCCGGGCGCACCGATGTCTGGGACGTGCTGACCCGGCGCTTTGAAACCGGGCTGATCCTCACCGCGCTGGCCAACACGCGCGGGCGCCGCATCGAGGCCGCCCACAAGCTGGGCATCGGCCGCAACACCATCACGCGCAAGATCCAGGAATTGGGTCTGGAGTGACCGGGTTCATGCGATCGTCAGCACCACCGGCGCGTGGTCGCTGGGCTGGGGGTTCTTGCGCGGGACGCGATCGACTTCACAGGCGGTCGCGCGGGCCTTGAGCGCGTCACTGACCAGGATGTGGTCGATGCGCAGGCCGCGGTTCTTCTGGAAACGAGCATGCGGTAGTCCCCACCAGCTGAAGGTCTTGGGTGGGTGCTCGAACAGTCGGTGGGCGTCGTGCAGTCCCAGGCCGATCAGGCCCTGCAGCTGGTGCGCTCTTCGGTGGTGCAGTGGATGCTCTCGTGCAGGCCCACCGGGTCCCAGACGTCGGCGTCGTCGAAGGTGATGTTGTAGTCGCCCATGAGCAGCAACTGCGCATGCTGCGCCATCTCGGCCCGCACCCATTCTCGCATCGCATCGAGCCAGCGCATCTTGTAGGCGAACTTTCGCTGCCCGGCTCCTGTCCGTTGGGGAAGTAGGCGCCGATCACGCGCACGCCGTCGATCGTGGCGCAGAGCACACGCGACTGCTCGTCGGCGAAGCCGGGGATGTTCTTGATGACGTCGACCGCCGGTGATTTGCTCAGCAGCGCCACCGTTGTAGGTCTTCTGCCCGAACCATTGCGCGTGGTAGCCGATGTCGGTGAAGGCCTGCAGCGGGAACTTGTCGTCGCTGAGCTTGAGTTCCTGCAGCGCCAGCACATCGACCGGGCTCGTCGCCAGCCAGGCCAGCACCTGGGGCAGGCGCACATTGAGGGAGTTGACGTTCCAGGTGGCGAATTGCATGGGGTGTTCACTGCGTTCAAAGACCTGCATTCTAGGGAGTGACGGGACTGTTACGTCTCCCATAAGACTCGCTTAATCTGGTCCGCAGACCATGCGCCTGTGACTGGCCGGACCCGGCTGGAATAAGGAAGCCTGATGTCCCTGGCCATGGCCGTGTCTGCTGGCCCAAGTGCCCCGCTGAGCGCGGCGACGAATCCGTCGCCGTTGTTCTTTGTGTGCGATGCGTCCGATCCGCGGCGCGAACCCGTGGAGCGTTTCATCCAGCGTGTCTTTGCGCGCCGTTTTGGTGCGAAGGTGCAGCGCTTCGCGCCGCAGCTGGTCTGTCTGCGCGACCCCGACAGCGGCGACGTCGTGGCGGCGGCCGGCTACCGCCGCGCCAACAGCGGGCCGCTGTTTCTGGAGCGCTACCTGGACCGTCCAATCGAGCAGAGCCTGGCCGAACCGGGGCCGCTGCCGGTGGCGCGCGAGGGCATTGTCGAGGTCGGCCATCTGGCCTCGGAGCGGGCCGGAGAAGGGCGCCGACTGATCTTGCGGCTGGCGCACCACCTGGCGGCCCAGGACACCCAGTGGGTGGTCAGCACGCTGACCGAGGAACTGCGCCATCTGTTCGTCCGCATGGGCATCACGCCGCAGGCGGTGGGGCGGGCGGATGCGGCCGCGCTGGGCGACCAGGCGGCGGAGTGGGGCCGCTATTACGAGCACCACCCGGTGGTGCTGGCGGGGCAGATGCAGCCGGCGCTGCGCTGGCTGCAGCGGCGCCAGTCCAGGGGCATGGACGCATGATGGGTGGAGCTGATGCGGGGTTCGTGATCGGCGACGGTCGCCGCAGTTTGGACCGCGAGGCGCTGGACCGCGAGGTGGCCGGCCTGGCCGAATCACTGCGTTCGATGGGTACCCGTGTGCTGGCGACGCTGCTGGACAACGGCCTGCCCTGGGTGGTGGCGGACCTCGCTGCCGAGCAGGCGGGGGTGGTGCACGTGCCCTTGCCGCTGTTTTTCACGGCCGAGCAGACCGCACACGCGCTGCAGGCAGCCGGTGTCGACACCCTGTTCACCGTGATGCCGCTGGCGACCCGCTGGCCGCAGGCCGGGCGCAAGGATCGGGATATCGCGGGTGAGCCGGTGTGCGTGCTGCGCCTGCCGTCCCAGGGTGTGACCATGCCCGCGGGCACGGCCAAGCTGACCTTTACGTCCGGCACCACCGGCACCCCCAAGGGCGTGTGCCTGGGCGCGTCGGCCCTGCACCGGGTGTGCGACGGGCTGGTGCAGGCGCTGGAGCCGCTGGACATCCGGCGCCACCTCTGTGCGCTGCCGCTGGCGGTGCTGCTGGAGAACGTGGCCGGTGTGATGGCGCCGCTGGCGCGCGGGGCCGAATGCCTGGTGCCACCGCTGGCCGAGCTGGGCCTGAAGGGATCGTCGTCGTTCGATCCGGCGCTGTTCCAAGCGGCGGTCGAACGCCACCGGCCGCACAGCCTGATCCTGCTGCCGCAGATGCTGCGGGCCTGGGTCGGCTGGCTGATGCAGCAGGGGCATGCGGCGCCAGCGGGATTGCGCATGGTCGCGGTCGGTGGTGCGGCGGTCGGCGCGCCGCTGTTGCTGGCGGCGCGGCGGCTGGGTATTCCGGCCTACGAGGGCTATGGACTGTCGAGGGCGCCTCGGTGCAGACGCTGAACCTGCCCGGTGCCGACCGGCCGGCAGCACCGGTCGGCCGCTGCCCCCATGCGCAGGTCCGGGTCACTGCGCAGGGCGAGATCGAGGTCGCTGGCGGCTTGCTCCTTGGGTTCCTGGGGCATCCAGCCCATGGACCCGTCTGGTGGCCCACGGGCGACCTCGAGAGATCGACGCCGACGGTTTCGTGCACGTGCGTGGCCGCCTCAAGCAGGTCCCTGATCACCGCCTTCGGGCGCAACGTTTCGCCCGAGTGGGTGAGACGGCCTTGCGCGGTGGCGTGACGCTGGCGCAGGCGGTGGTGTTCGGCGATGGCGAGCCGTCGCTGTCGGCCGTGGTCTGGCCGGCGTCGGAGGGTGTCCTCCGACGCGGCGATCCAGGCCGAGGTCGATGCCGCGAACCAGAGCCTGCCCGACTACGCCGGGTGCTGCGCTGGGTGCGGGCCGCCGCGCCCTTCAGCGCCGAGGCCGGCATGGCCACCGCCAACGGCCGTCCGCAACGGCAGGCCATCTGGGCGCGGCACGCACAGGCCCTCGGCCTGGGCGAGCGCGCCCCCGTTTTCACTGATTTTTCCTGACCGGAGTTTCCATGCCTTTCACGCCCATTGCTGCAAGGACCGCGCAGGCCCGCCTGGTTGCTGTCCGCGCCATCATCCAGGGCTGCCTGCGGGGCGAGGTGTCGTTGCCAGCTACGTCGCCTTCCTCACCGAGGCCTACCACATGTGAAGCACACGGTGCCACTGCTGCAGGCCTGCCAGGCCGCGCTGCCCGCGCACCCGCCTGGCGGCGCCGGCGCTGGACGAGTACGTCGAAGAGGCGCGGGGCCACGAAGAGTGGATCCTGGACGACATCCGTGCCTGCGGCGCCGATGCCGAGGCGGTGCGCCATGGTCAGCCCTGTCATGCCGCCGATGTCATGGTCGCGCTACGCCTACGACACGATCCAGCGCCGCAACCCGTGGCTTCTTCGGCATGGTGCATGTGCTCGAAGGCACCAGCGTCTCGCTGGCGCTGCTGGCGGCCGACAACATCCAGAAGACGCGAACCTGCCCGATGCGGCCTTCAGCTACCTGCGCTCGCACGGCACGCTGGACCAGGAGCACACGGCCCATTCCAGTTGCTGATGGACCGCATCGACGCCCGCAGGACCAGGCCGATATCGTGCACGCGCCGGGCCTTCTTCCGGCTCTATGGCGATGTGTTCCGTGGCCTGCCGCTGCCCTTGCTGAACGCGGCGCAGGGGCGCCGGTGCTGGCGCGGGCCGCGGGGGCCGTCGCATGAAGGCCGCACATGCCCGTGTGGTGATCACCGGCGCCGCCGGTGGCATCGGTGCCGCCAGCGCCGCGGCACTGCTCAAGGCCGGTGCCGCGGTGATGCTGGTGGGGCGCACGGCGCCGAGGCTGGACACCCTGGCGCGCGACCTGATCCAGGCCACTGGCGCCGATCCCGCGCGCGTGACTTTCCGGGTGGCCGACCTGACGCAGCCCGGCGCTGAACCAGCTGTCGGCGAAGGTGGCGCTCTGGGCGGCAATGTGCTGGTGCACAACGCCGGGCTGCCCTCGTTTGGCCGCCTGCAGGACGAGACACCCGAGCGGCTGATGGCGGTGATGCAGACCAACCTGGTCGCGCCCATGCTGCTGACCCGCAGCCTGTTGCCGCACCTGCTGGCGCTGCCGGCCGCCCAGGTGATCTGCGTCGGCTCGGCCCTGGGGGCCATCGGGCTGCCAGGCTACAGCGTCTACAGCGCCAGCAAGTTCGGTCTGCGCGGCTTTGCGCAGGCGCTGCGCCGAGAACTGGCCGAGACCGGGGTCAAGGTCCAGTACCTTGGGCCGCGTGCCACGCGGACCGGCTTCAACAGTGACGCTGTGGAGGCCTACAACCGCGCCACCGGCAGCGCGATGGACCACCCCGAGCGGGTGGCGGCCGAACTGCTCACGCTGCTGGAGAGCGGGGCCGGCGAACGCTTCGTCGGCTACCCCGAAAAAATCGCCGTCCGCCTCAACGGCCTGGCCCCGTCGTGGCTCGACGGCAGCTTCCGGCGCCACAGCCGCCAGCTCACCGTTCCCGCCCCGGTGCAGCCGGCGCATTCCTGATTGTTCGTTCCGAAGAGTTTTCATGCACACCCCATCCACCCTCACCGTGTCGGGCGCTTCGCGCCGTCGCATCAGCTCGGCGCTGCTCGCTCTGGCCGGTCTGGCCTGGCTGCCCCTGGCCCAGGCCGCCACCGTCGAAGAATCTGTGACCGAGCTGCAGCAGGCCTGGGAAGTGATCAACTACAAGACGCCCGCCGCCGACAAAGAGAAGAAGTTCGAGGCCCTGGCCGCCCGCGCCCACAAACTCAGCGAGAGCCACGCCGGCCGCGCCGAACCCCTGGTCTGGGAAGGCATCATCCTCAGCTCCTGGGGCGGCGCCAAGGGTGGCCTGGGCGCGCTGGGGCTGGTCAAGCAGGCCAAGGCGCTGTACGAGTCGGCGATCAGATCGACGGCAATGTGCTCGATGGTTCGGCCTACAACAGCCTGGGCGTGCTGTACTACAAGGTGCCCGGCTGGCCGATCGGTTTTGGCGACAAGGCAAGGCCAGGACCTGCTGCAGAAGGCACTGGCGATCAATCCCAAGGGCATCGACGCCAACTACTTCTTCGCCGACTACCTGGTCGAGACCGGCGAGGCGCCGAAGGCGGTGGCGCACCTGGAGAAGGTGCTGCAGGCCTCGCCCCGCGCCGGCCGCCAGATCGCCGACGAAGGGCGGCGCGGCGAGGCGCGCGAGCTGATGGAGAAGATCAAGTCGAAGTGAACGCCGGACGCGCGGCGGTAGGACAGCTCAAGCGTCTGCGCGGCGGTAGGTGACGAAGGCGAACGGCAGGCCGTTCGCAGCCACGTGACTTTCACGCGCGGTTTCGCGCCATTCAGGGCCGAGGGTGGGCGCCAGCGCGTCGCCTTCAAAGTCGCGCGCGATCTCGGTCACCACGGCTTCGCTGGCCAGCGGCAGCGCCTGCAAGTAGATTTGTGCACCGCCGAGCACCCAAGCGGTGCTGCCGGGAGGGCACAGTTCGCGAGCCGCTTCCAGCGAGTGGGCGACGGCGGCTCCCTCTGCGACAAAAGCGGGGTCACGCGTGACGACGATGTTGAACCGGTCGGGCAAGGGGCGGAATTTCGGCGGCAGCGAGTCCCAGGTCTTGCGACCCATGATGACCGGGGACCCCAGGGTCGTGCGCTTCAAGTGCGCCATGTCCTCCGGCAGGCGCCAGGGAATCGTGTTGTCCTTGCCGATCACGCCATTGGCGGCGCGGGCGTAGATCAGATGGAGGCGGGCAGGGGCGGTGGTATCAGGCATCGGGTGATTGTGCCGTGCCGGAAGATCGGCGCAACGCGCCCGGTGGCAGCAGCACGCTGGCCATCGCGACCATCACGAACCCCATCGCCAGCCAGTCCTGCCAGTGCGGCACCTCGCCGGTGATCACGGTGGCGCTGAGCGTGCCGACCAGCGGGATCGCCATCACGCTCATGGCGCTGGTGGCTGGTGGCAGGCTGCGCGCCATGCCGAACCAGATCAGTTGCGCGAAGCCGTAGTTGATCAGCACGCCGTAGGCCAGGCTGACCCACATCATGGGTGTGAACGTGGCCGGCAGCGGCGGCGGTTCCAGTGCCAGTGCCAGCGCCCCCACGATCACGCTGCCCAGCAGCAGCATCCAGACCGTGACCACCAGCGGCGAGAGCGTGAGGTGGGCGCGCCGGAAGGTCAGCGTGCCCAGCGCCCAGCAAGCCGCGGCACCGAGCATCCAGAGCACCCCGGCCGGCCGGCCCGACAGGCGCTCCAGCTCGTGCCAGAGCAACAGGCCGATCGCCAGGCTCACGCACACCACCGCCAGCCGCACCCGTGGCGTGATGCGCTCGCCGAAGAAAACGGCGCCGATCAGCACGGTGAAGATCGGCATGGTGAAGCCCAGGATCGCGGCGCGGCCCGAGGCCAGTTCCTGCACGCCAAAGATCGACAGGGTGTGCCAGCCCAGCACATTGGGCAGGCCCAGCCAGGCGATGGTCAGCCATTCGCGGCCCACCGGCTTCATGCGCTCGCCGCGGGCGGCCAGGTAGACGAAGAGCCAGCTGGCGCCCAGCAGCATGGTGCTGGCGCGGAAGTACAGCGGCGAGAGCTGCTGCAGCGAAAGCTTCATCATGGGCCAGTTGACCCCCCACATGAGCGTGAGGGCCAGCAGCGCCCAGAGCTGGCGGCGGGAGATCACAGAAGGGTCCCCCCCGCGCCGCTTCGCGTCACCCCCCAGGGGGCGGCACTGGCCGTCTGGCAACGCCAGCCCGGCGGTGCCCCTGGACGGCGAAATGGCACGCGGTGCGGGTGGGTGCAATGCACCAGGAAACTAGATCGCAACGGGGGCCTTGATCGCCGGGTGGCATTCGTAGCCAAGCACCTCGAAGTCCTCGTATTCGTAGTCGAAGATCGAGGCCGGCTTGCGCCGGATGTTGAGCGTCGGGTAGGCGAAGGGCTGGCGCGAGAGCTGCAGTTCCACCTGCTCGTGGTGGTTGCTGTAGATGTGGCAGTCGCCGCCGGTCCAGATGAAGTCGCCCACGTCCAGGTCGCACTGCTGCGCCAGCATGTGCGTGAGCAGTGCGTACGACGCGATGTTGAAGGGCACGCCCAGGAAGATGTCGGCGCTGCGCTGATAAAGCTGGCAGCTGAGCTTGCCCCGGCCGCCGGGCTCGGTGGCGGGCGTGACGTAGAACTGGAAGAAGGCGTGGCAGGGCATCAGCGCCATCTGGTCCAGGTCGGCCACGTTCCAGGCGCTGACGATGATGCGGCGGCTGTCCGGGTTGGTCTTGAGCTGCTTGACCACTTCGCTGATCTGGTCGATGTGCCCCCGAGAACCGTCGGGATTGGGCTTGGGCCAGTTGCGCCACTGCACGCCGTAGACGGGCCCAGTTCGCCGTCGTCGCGCGCCCACTCGTCCCAGATGGTGCAGCCGCGTTCCTGCAGCCACTTCACGTTGCTGTCGCCGCGCAGGAACCAGAGCAGTTCGACGATGATGGCCTTGAGGAAGACCTTCTTGGTCGTCACCAGCGGGAAGCCTTCGTTGAGGTCGAAACGCATCTGGTGGCCGAACACGCTGCGGGTGCCGGTGCCGGTGCGGTCGCCCTTCTGCACGCCATGTTCATAAACATGGCGCATGAAGTCTTCGTACTGGGAACGGACGGGTCGGGCGGGCGACAGCGAGGGCGACAAGGTCGGCGATGGGGCGTTCATACCGCCATTTTGCCTGTGGCGTTGTGGCCGCCATGGCCAACCGCTAGCATCGACCCTTTGCCACCCCGGCTTCCCACCACCGACTTCAGGAGCACCGCCCATGAGCGAACTGGTTTTCTACACCAACCCCCAGTCCCGCGGCCGCATCGCCCACTGGATGATGGAGGAGCTGGGCAACCCTACCGCACGGTCTGGCTCGGCTATGGCGCGGAGATGAAGTCGCCGGAATTCCGGGCGGTGAATCCGATGGGCAAGGTGCCGGCGCTGCAGTTCGGAGACGTGGTCGTGACCGAGGCGGCCGCCATCTGTGCCTGGGCGGCCGACGCCTTTCCCCAGGCCGGGCTGGCGCCGGCCGCCACGGCGCCCGAACGGGCGGCTTACCTGCGCTGGCTGTTTTTTGCCGCCGGCCCGCTGGAGCAGGCGGTGACGGCCAGGGCGCTGGGCTGGACCGTGCCCGACGGCCGTGCGGCCATGGCCGGCTTCGGCAGCTATGCCGACACGCTGGACGCGCTGGAGACGGCGCTGCGGCCCGGGCCCCACATCTGTGGGGAACAGTTCACGGCGGCCGACGTGTATGTGGGCTCCAGCCTGTCCTGGGGCCTGATGTTCGGCACCATCGAGAGCCGCCCGGTGTTCGTGGACTACGTCAACCGCCTGCGGGCACGCCCGGCCCTGCAGCGCGCCGGTGAGATCAACGATGCGCGCATTCAATCCCAGACCGCCGGCTGAAGCCCTGGCCTTCCATTGCCCATGTCCCGTCCCCTGTGACACCGCCGGCTGCCTTGCCGGAGACCCGGTCTTCCACCGTGCGCGTGCGCCCGCGCGCATCGGTCTCGGCCAACTGAGCCTCACGGGCGGCAAGGCCGCTGCGCCGCCCGCGCCCTCGGCGCCGGCCAACGACCCCGCAGCCCAGGCATTGGTCGCGGCCCGCCGTCTGGTTGCCCAGGGCCGTTTCCACGAGGCCGAGCAGCTGCTGCTCAAGGCCTGGCCCAGGACCCGGCCTCGGTGCCGGTGCGGCGCCAGCTCTCGATCGTGTTCCTGGCGCTGGCCCGGCACCGCGAGGCCCTGGCGATGCTCAAAGGGCTGGTGCAGCAGCTGCCCGACGACGAGCAGCTGCTGCTGAATCTGGCCACGGCCTGGTCAAGCTGGACCACCTGCACGAATCGCACATGGCGCTGGAAGATGTGGTGCGGCGTTTCCCGGCCAACACCCAGGCCCGGGTCCACCTGGCGTCGATCACCTCAACAACCTCAAGGACGCCGAGAAGGCGCTGGAGGTGCTGCTGCCGGCGGCCAGCGAGGACCACGCCGGGCTGCAGTTCGCGCTCGGCTGTGTTAACGGCAAGCTGGGGGACATCGACCGCGCGCTGACCCATTACGAGCGCGCGCTCGCGGCCCAGCCGGGGCACACCGAATCGCTCAGCAACTACCGTTTTCGCTGCACTAACCGGTATCCCGTCGACTCGACCGGTGCGTGAGATCAGCGCCCGGCATGGCCAGGCGCTGCACGACGACGCGGTCCGCCGCGGCCTGCTGTGCGTACCGGCGCCGCCGCGCCCGGTGGGCCGGCGGCTGCGGTCGGCATCCTGTCGGCCGACCTGCGGCTGCATCCGGTGGGGCATTTCCTGGAGACGGTGCTGGACGCGCTGCGCCAGCGCGAGGTCGATCTGTTCGCCTACGCCAACCAATCCAAAGGCGCCGTCGTGCCGCCGCGCATCCGAAGCGGCTTTGTGCAGTGGCGCGACATCCTGGACGAAAACCGACCAGCGGGTGGCGGACACCCTGGTGGCGGACGACCTGGACCTGCTGCTGGACCTCAGCGGCCACACCACCGGCAACCGCGTCGGCGTGCTGCTGCGCCGGCCGGTGCGGCGCCAGGTGTCCTGGCTCGGCTATTTCGGCACCACCGGTCTGCCGTTCATCGATGCCGTGATCGCCGATCCGCACTGCGTGCCGGCGGACGAAGCCCGCTTCTTCACCGAGCAACTGCTGTTCATGCCGCACAGCCGCCTGTGCCTGACGCCGCCGCCGGGTGCGCCCGAGGTCGCGCCCGAGCCACCGATGGCCAGCCTGCCCTGGATCACGTTCGGCTGCTTCAGAACGCCGGCAAGATCAACGACAGCGTGCTGGCGCTGTGGAAGCGTGTGCTCGATGCCGTGCCGGCCTCGGTGCTGCGGTTGCAGAACGGGCGCTTCGACGAACAACAGCAGGTGCTGCGCATGCGCGAGCGCCTGAGCGCGGCGGGCATCGACCTGCGCCGCGTGTTCATCTCCCGCAACCTGGCGCGCGAACACTACCTGGGCCAGTACGCCGAGGTCGATGTGCTGCTGGACACCTTTCCCTACCCCGGTGGCACCACCACCGCCGAAGCGATCTGGATGGGCGTGCCGACGCTGACGCTGGCAACCCCGGGCATGTTGGGCCGCCAGGGCAGGCGATGCTGGAGAACGTGGGGCTGGCGACTGGGTCGCCGACAGCGAAGACAGCTACGTGGCCAAGGCGGTGGCGCTGGCCGTCGACCGACCTGCGGCGGTAGAACGGCTTCGCGCGTTGCGGCGGAACCAGCGTGAGACGGCGCGTCAGAGCCCGCTGTTCGATGCGGTCAGGTTCGCTGCCGACCTGGAGCGACTTGTGCGCGACTTCTGCGCGGATCGCACTGGACCGCTCAGCGCAGGACGCGGCCAGGGTTCATCAGGTTCTTCGGGTCCAACGCCCGTTTGATCGCCGCCATCAGCGCCAGCGCCACCGGGTCCTTGTAGGCCGGCAGCGTGTCGGCCTTGAGGCTGCCGATGCCGTGTTCGCGCTGATCGAACCCTCGAAACGCGCCACCTGGTCGAACACCAGGTGGTTGACCCGCTGCTCCTCTCGCGCAGGAACGTCGCAGGATCACCGCCCTCGGGCGCCTGCACGTTGTAGTGCAGGTTGCCGTCGCCCAGGTGGCCGAAGTTCACCAGCCGCACGCCCGGCACCTCGCGCTGCAGCAGCGCGTCGGTCTCGGCGCAGAAGGCCGGGATGCTCGAGATCGGGATGCTGATGTCGTGTTTGATGTTCAGGCCTTCCTCGGCCTGGGCCAGCGGATGCTCTCGCGGATGTGCCACAGCGCGTGCGCCTGCTGCAGGCTCTCGGCCACCACCGCGTCGCTCACACGCCGTTGTCAAACGCCGTTTCCCGCAGGCGCTCGAACTGCGCGCGCGCGTGGGTCCTCCGACTCGCTGTCGCTGTTTTCGAGCAGGACGCAATACGGGGGTCTGCCCACAGCGGCACCCGCTGCTGCGGGAATTGTTTCGCCACCAGCGACAGCGCGAACTGGCCCATGACCTCGAAGCCGGTCAGGTCCCGCGCCAGGTGCCGGTGCGCCAGCCCCAGGCCCAGCAGCTGCACCGCCGCGTCCAGCGAGGGCACGCGGCCCAGGCGGTCAGCTGCGCGGCCGGCAGCGGGTAGAGCTTCAGGGTCGCGGCGGTGATCACCCCAGCGTGCCTTCGCTGCCAACGAA
>WNGS01048468.1:0-13580 GCA_020271785.1 Procambarus virginalis | reverse complement strand
TAAAGAAGTATTCATTCTTCCTGTGAAGTGGAGCAGTGATCTACCACTAGACTGACGTATTTACTTTAAAGCCAGAATTAGTGCTGGTTGTTATGTTCTTATTAGGGGCCAGGCCTATCTGATCTTCACTGATTTTAGGAACTCCTAGGTTTTTCCCCTTAGGCCCTCTCAGTTCAACTACATACCTTCCCATAACAAGCACCTTCCATAACATTGGTCTTCTGTTACTGGTAACAAACTATGTACTCTTAAGAGTCGAGTGTCCCTGTGGCCTTCCTCCTACCACTGTAACCGGCGGTAGGAAACGGCTCTGGCAAGGTTACGTATTTGCCATACATGTTTAACTCACGGTGACTTAATGGAGCGTCACCTTGCTCCTTATTATCTTCCCGGTTTGGTGCCTTCTTTTGATAATTACTTACTTACTCCTTCTAACATATATAATTAATACAATGGGAATATGAAGGTTCCCCTCTTAGTCCCTGCCATTTTTGCTCAAATAAATAAATAAATAAATATGTTTATTCAGGTAAGGTATATACATACTGTGGTGTCTGTGTATAGCTGAGATAGTCTTGGTTGTAAGGTTGATGTAAAGTCATTCCTGGTTACTGACTTTAATACTTAAATAACTACATGATAGAGTAGCTCCCAAGCTGGTAGCGTCCTGTATGCTTTTGTTTACCTTCTCTAGTGGCGTCCAGCCGCCGCACATAGAAAACGGATGGTACCATTTTCTGTGAACATGACATCCCTCCTTTTCTTTAAAAGAATGAATACAGGATGTCTACCATGCTTGTAGCACAAAGCAAAGTTATTGACACAAAGTAAGTTATTAACATATCAAGAGATATTGCATACATTTAACATTAATTAAACACACAAAGAATTTAAACAATCTTTACCACAAAGGATTTCAATGTTAAAATACATATGCAATGTTAAACAAACATGAAAGAAACTGTAATACAAAGTTACAAAATATTGAATGAGAGATCTGCATTATTCAAACAATATTAAATTTAGTTTAGCATAACAAGTAAATACTTTGCATTACATAGGAACACAATTAATCATCATATCGTGTAGGGCGTTTAACATGACGTTTTGGACGAGAGTCCTTAAGTACAAGAATATCCCTCGATGAATTGTTTATCGAGTTATAACTCATTTTTTCTTTTTCTTTTGCACGACTTTGCACTTCATCATTTTCTACACTAGTTGGAATCACTTTGAAATAAGCCATATTACGTGTTATACTATGATCTCTATTACTCGCTGTTACCATAGTTCCTTTCACACTAATCACTTTATATGGTTTTGTATCATACGGCATATCTAGCTTTCCCTCTTTTTTCTTTTTAACGAGAACAGTATCTCCAACCTTTATGAATTGTTCCTTTGCACGTTGATCATGAGCAATTTTCATTTTGCCCTTCGCTAGTGCATCCTTCTGAGCGAGACGTTTATCCGTTACCTTGGCTGGCATGACAGGTAGTGCGATTCTCATAGGACGTCCAAATAAAAGTTCGCCAGGCGACTTGCCCAGTGTTCCATGCGGTGTTGCACGGTAGTTCCTGAGAAAAGCATACATAGCTTGTTTCCAGGATCGTCCTTCGGCATGAGCACAGCGTACAGCTTTCATGAGAGGTTGCATGAATCTCTCTACTTCTCCATTTGCTTGAGGATGTAGTGGCATCACACGGCGGTGTTTGAATCCAATATGCTCAGCAAAGTTGACAAAGTCTTGTCCATTAAATGGCGGTCCATTGTCCGTCTTGACAACTTCAGGAATGCCAAAGTTTGAAAAGATCTTGTCGAGTTTCGGGATGACAGCCTTTGCAGATGTGGAAGTGATGATTTCTACTTCTGGATAACGTGAGTGATCATCAATGACTACCATCAAGTACTCTCCAGTTGGTAGCGGTCCACAGAAATCCATCGATACTTCCATCCATGGTGCAGCAGGTAGTGGTGAAGGTTGTAGAGGTGTTGGTCTTGAAGTATCCACTGCAGCTTGGCAAGGGACACAGGCATCATGCATGTCCTTAGCTTGACGATCAATGCCAGGAAACCACACCTTTTCTCGTAGCAGCTGTTTGGTCCTTACAAGACCTTGGTGTCCTTGATGTGCAAGCTTCAGAGCACGTTGCTGGAGAACAGCTGGAATGACGATACGAGTACCTCGCAGCACGGTGTCGCGTTGTTGCGTAACACTTAATTCTGTCTGGATGCGTTCAAGTGCTTTGAATGCATCTTGGTCAACTCCTGAGGGTGGGATGCGTGGAAACTTTTTCTTAGTCAATGCATCCACTGTTGCTTGCAGAGTTGGGTCCTCTAGGGTTGCAGTACGGATTTCATCAAGAGTGAGAGCCTTAGGGACTGCATCACAGGTTACAGAGTGTACATATTCCTCGGCAACTTGCTGATGCTTGGTGATGGTGAAACTGTTGGCAGGATGTCGACTGATGTAATCAGCGGGATTGCCTGCACCTGGCTTGTATTTCACCGTAAAGTTGTATGGTTGCAGACGAAGAGCCCATCTCTCAATGCGAGCTGGTGGTTTGGACTTTGGATTATTGAAGATGGTCTCCAACGGTTTGTGGTCAGTGACTATCGTGGTAAAGGGTGCACCAAGCAGATACACATTGAAGTGTTCACAGCCCCATACAAGAGCAAGAGCTTCCTTCTCTGTCTGACTGTATCGTTGCTCAACATCTGTGAGAGAACGGCTGGCGTAGGCAATTACTACTCTTGAATCTGGTTGACCAGGTTTGTGTTGGGCTAACACAGCACCTAAACCAACAGGACTAGCATCCACCGTTAACTCAGTGTCCATTGATGGATCAAAGTATGCAGCAGTCGCATTTTCTACTAGTGCATCTTTCACAGCATCAAATGCATTTTGCTCGACATCGCTCCAGTACCATGATGCATTTTTCTTCAGGAGCTCACGTAGAGGCTTCGTAATGGTAGCAAAATCTGGAATGAAGCGAGAACAGTAGTTTGCCATTCCCAGAAAACTATGTACTTCAGTGGATGTTGAAGGAGGTGCAGCATTCTTGATATCTGCAACTTTCTTAGGATCTGGAGATAGACCTTTGTCACTAAGTACATGTCCAAAGAATTCAATTTTATGTTTATTGAACTCACACTTTGCTCGGCTTAGCGTCAAATTCTTTTCTCGTAAGCGTTGCAATGTTGCACGAAGAGCTTTGTCGTGTTCAGCTTGGGTACGGCCATAAACAATGATGTCATCAGACATGTTGTCAGCATTAGGTATATCTTGCAATACCTGGCTGATGATGTGCTGGAATACTTCAGCAGCACTGTTAATACCAAAACTCAGGCGCTTGTACCTATACAGACCTCGATGTGTCGTAAACGTTGTGATGAATCGACTCTCATCATCAAGTTCAAGCTGATGATAGCCCTTGTTTAAATCTAACTTGCTGAATACAGTTGCACCATTCAAGCGGTAGATCATATCATCTACAGTGGGTGTAGGATGGCGTTCACGCATTATTGCCTTGTTGGGAACACGCATGTCTACACAAATGCGTATCTCATCTGGATTCTTCGGCTTTGGTGGAGTGACAATTGGGCTTACCCATGGTGTTGGGCCTGTTACCGGTTCAATGATATCTAGTTCTATCAGCCTATCCAGTTCGGCATCGACTTTCTTGCGAGTATGGAATGGTTGTCGGCGATGTGGTTGGGCAACTGGAATTACATCTGGGTTGATATGCAGATGTACCTTGCTATCAGTATAACAACCTATGGATTTAAACCGATCAGAAAATTCAGCAACAATAGCATCAACATTGTTTGCAGATTCCACTGCTACAGCATTAGAAAGCTGAAGTAGCCCCAATTTGGTTGAAGTCTTGTAACTGAGTAAAGACTCCTTTGCATTCCTAACAACATGGAATGTAGTAATGAGCATTGCATTCTTTGACTTAATCTCTGCAGTGAAAGTTCCAATCACTGGTAAGGCTACCTTTGAAGCATAGGCAGTGGCTTTGCCATTATAGTTTTCAAGCTTTGGGAACTGTTTTTTAAATTTTTCATAGTGGCACTCAGCAATGGTGTCAATGTTTGATCCAGTGTCAATGAGAATTTTGAGACAAATGCCAGCAATGTATACTATAGTCTCTGGGTTGTTTGGAAGATCATTCCATTTTGTGATTGATTGTACTCCATAAATATAATCACATTCACTGTCATCTGAGACTGGTTGTAATGAAATGTTGTCTTGTATATTATTAACATTCTTGATTTGAGGTGCAATATTGTGTTTGCCACCTCGACTCCTATGACTTGATCCTCGTACATTGCTTTTATTTATTGATTGTGGTTTCTTTAGTGCGGAACGACACATAGCACCAAAATGACCTAGTTTTCTACACTCATAGCACTTCTTACCTTGTGCAGGACAAACATTATCTTGGTGTGGGTAGTCTCCTCCACAATTGTAACATTTATTATTGACAACCTCTGATGTGAGTCGTTGTGACTGCTTGAGTCTTGTTCCATGACTCCAGTTGTGATGTGGTTCTCGGCTCAATTTAATGTTAGGTTTGGCATGATATCTTCTATGATCATGGTGTACTCCCTGAACCTTACATACTTCATGACTGTTAGTAACAGTGGCAGAACCGTTGTTGGCACTGCACTCCATGACACGAGCATCACGTGCAGCATCTTCCATTCGACGAGCCATATCCAGTATCTTGGTAAGAGAACTTTCATCATCAACAAGTTCTAGAGCTCTTCGACGAAGACGTGTAGATGTGCATGTTTCAATTATTTGCTGTTTGATTTCTTTGTCAACATCAGCAAACTCACAGTGGGCTGCTAAACCCTGCAGACGTGTATGGTATTGATCAACAGTTTCATTAGAGAGTTGTTTTGCTCTCCTGAAATGCATAATTTCCATAGCAGTATTTTGCCTTGGTTTGAAATGCTCAGTTAATTTGGCCTTGGCAGTGTCATAATCTTTGGCACCACCAGTATCTTTCAGTGTATCAAAGATATCACAAACTCTATCACCTGCATAGTGAAGCAGAAAGGCACGCTTTCTTTCAGCACTTTTGATGTCAGAAACTATCAACAAATTTTCAAACCTTTTAAGCCATTTGACCCACCTCTGTGACAGGTTTGTCTGGTCACAGTCAGGATCAAATGCAGGAAACTGAGGTATATTTGCCATTTTTACTGAATAAATTTAAACTTATCACTTAAAATGTTCCTCAGAATATATAACACTTACTGCACTGTATATGTTATTCAAGAATTCACTGTAATTACTTTAATTTTGCAAAGCACACAAGCATTTTAATGCAAAAGTTCACAACAGTGCACAACACAGCAGCAACTGACTTCTTACCTAGCCCTTGTGTACATGTGTTGTTCCTACTCACAGCAACACAGCAGTTGTTAGCAGTTGGTACAGCAAGGGCAGCAGTAGCAGCAGTTGGCAGCAGTAGGCAGCAGTTGGTTCACAGCGTGAAGAATTTTGTAGCACGGAGCGTCGTTTCGTAACCAAAACATCGGGTTTTGTACACTGCATCAAAGCGTCGTTTCGTACACAGCGTCGGCAGATTCCTCTCACAGCAACACTCAGCACAGCTTGGGTAGCACACAGCATTGGCCAGCACACAGCAACGGCCAGCACACAGCAACGATCAGCACACAGCAACAGTCAGCACACAGCATGGGGTTGCATACAGCATCGGGTATGGTGCTCACAGACAGCTTCTCCTTCCTCTCTGGGCGAGACAGCATGCTCCTTCCTTGTGTTTTGTTGAACAAAATACCTGCGTTCCCAGTTCATCTTCGTCGCCAGTGTGGTGTCTGTGTGTAGCTGAGATAGTCTTGGTAGTAAGGTTGATGTAAAGTCATTCCTGGTTACTGACTTTAATAATAATAAACGATTACATGATAGAGTAGCTCCCAAGCTTGGCAGGCGTCCTGTGTGCTGTTTACCTTTTTTAGTCGCGTCCAGCCGCCGCACATAGAAAACGGATGGTACCATTTTCTGTGAACATGACAGTCTCCAACGGTTTGTGGTCAGTGACTATCGTGGTAAAGGGTGCACCAAGCAGATACACATTGAAGTGTTCACAGCCCCATACAAGAGCAAGAGCTTCCTTCTCTGTCTGACTGTATCGTTGCTCAACATCTGTGAGAGAACGGCTGGCAAAGGCAATTACTACTCTTGAATCTGGTTGACCAGGTTTGTGTTGGGCTAACACAGCACCTAAACCAACAGGACTAGCATCCACCGTTAACTCAGTGTCCATTGATGGATCAAAGTACGCAGCAGTCGCATTTTCTACTAGTGCATCTTTCACAGCATCAAATGCATTTTGCTCGATATCGCTCCAGTACCATGATGCATTTTTCTTCAGGAGCTCACGTAGAGGCTTCGTAATAGTAGCAAAATCTGGAATGAAGCGAGAACAGTAGTTTGCCATTCCCAGAAAACTATGTACTTCAGTGGATGTTGAAGGAGGTGCAGCATTCTTGATATCTGCAACTTTCTTAGGATCTGGAGATAGACCTTTGTCACTAAGTACATGTCCAAAGAATTCAATTTTATGTTGATTGAACTCACACTTTGCTCGGCTTAGCGTCAAATTCTTTTCTCGTAAGCGTTGCAATGTTGCACGAAGAGCTTTGTCGTGTTCAGCTTGGGTACGGCCATAAACAATGATGTCATCAGACATGTTGTCAGCATTAGGTATATCTTGCAATACCTGGCTGATGATGTGCTGGAATACTTCAGCAGCACTGTTAATACCAAAACTCAGGCGCTTGTACCTATACAGACCTCGATGTGTCGTAAACGTTGTGATGAATCGACTCTCATCATCAAGTTCAAGCTGATGATAGCCCTTGTTTAAATCTAACTTGCTAAATACAGTTGCACCATTCAAGCGGTATATCATATCATCTACAGTGGGTGTAGGATGGCGTTCACGCATTATTGCCTTGTTGGGAACACGCATGTCTACACAAATGCGTATCTCATCTGGATTCTTCGGCTTCGGTGGAGTGACAATTGGGCTTACCCATGGTGTTGGGCCTGTTACCGGTTCAATGATATCTAGTTCTATCAGCCTATCCAGTTCGGCATCGACTTTCTTGCGAGTATGGAATGGTTGTCGGCGATGTGGTTGGGCAACTGGAATTACATCTGGGTTGATATGCAGATGTACCTTGCTATCAGTATAACAACCTATGGATTTAAACCGATCAGAAAATTCAGCAACAATAGCATCAACATTGTTTGCAGATTCCACTGCTACAGCATTAGAAAGCTGAAGTAGCCCCAATTTGGTTGAAGTCTTGTAACTGAGTAAAGACTCCTTTGCATTCCTAACAACATGGAATGTAGTAATGAGCATTGCATTCTTTGACTTAATCTCTGCAGTGAAAGTTCCAATCACTGGTAAGGCTACCTTTGAAGCATAGGCAGTGGCTTTGCCATTATAGTTTTCAAGCTTTGGGAACTGTTTTTTAAATTTTTCATAGTGGCACTCAGCAATGGTGTCAATGTTTGATCCAGTGTCAACAAGAATTTTGAGACAAATGCCAGCAATGTATACTATAGTCTCTGGTTGTTTGGAAGATCATTCCATTCTGTGATTGCTTGTACTCCACAAATATAATCACATTCACTGTCATCTGAGACTGGTTGTAATGAAATGTTGTCTTGTATATTATTAACATTCTTGATTTGAGGTGCAATATTGTGTTTGCCACCTCGACTCCTATGACTTGATCCTCGTACATTGCTTTTATTTATTGACTGTGGTTTCTTTAGTGCGGAACGACACATAGCACCAAAATGATTTAGTTTTCTACACTCATAGCACTTCTTACCTTGAGCTGGACAAACATTATCTTGGTGTGGGTAGTCTCCTCCACAATTGTAACATTTATTATTGACAACCTCTGATGTGAGTCGTTGTGACTGCTTGAGTCTTGTTCCATGACTCCAGTTGTGATGTGGTTCTCGGCTCAATTTAATGTTAGGTTTGGCATGATATCTTCTATGATCATGGTGTCCTCCCTGAACCTTACATACTTCATGACTGTTAGTAACAGTGGCAGAACCGTTGTTGGCACTGCACTCCATGACACGAGCATCACGTGCAGCATCTTCCATTCGACGAGCCATATCCAGTATCTTGTTAAGAGAACTTTCATCATCAACAAGTTCTAGAGCTCTTCGACGAAGACGTGTAGATGTGCATGTTTCAATTATTTGCTGTTTGATTTCTTTGTCAACATCAGCAAACTCACAATGGGTTGCTAAACCCTGCAGACGTGTATGGTATTGATCAACAGTTTCATTAGAGAGTTGTTTTGCTCTCCTGAAATGCATAATTTCCATAGCAGTATTTTGCCTTGGTTTGAAATGCTCAGTTAATTTGGCCTTGGCAGTGTCATAATCTTTGGCACCACCAGTATCTTTCAGTGTATCAAAGATATCACAAACTCTATCACCTGCATAGTGAAGCAGAAAGGCACGCTTTCTTTCAGCACTTTTGATGTCAGAAACTATCAACAAATTTTCAAACCTTTTAAGCCATTTGACCCACCTCTGTGACAGGTTTGTCTGGTCACAGTCAGGATCAAATGCAGGAAACTGAGGTATATTTGCCATTTTTACTGAATAAATTTAAACTTATCACTTAAAATGTTCCTCAGAATATATAACACTTACTGCACTGTATATGTTATTTAAGAATTCACTGTAATTACTTTAATTTTGCAAAGCACACAAGCATTTTAATGCAAAAGTTCACAACAGTGCACAACACAGCAGCAACTGACTTCTTACCTAGCCCTTGTGTACATGTGTTGTTCCTACTCACAGCAACACAGCAGTTGTTAGCAGTTGGTACAGCAATTGTCAGCAGTTGGTACAGCAGTTGGTACAGCAGTAGGCAGCAGTTGGCAGCAGTAGGCAGCAGTTGGTTCACAGCTTGAAGAATTTTGTAGCACGAAGCGTCGTTTCGTAACCAAAACATCAGGTTTTGTACACTGCATCAAAGCGTCGTTTCGTACACAGCGTCGGCAGATTCCTCTATTCACAGCTTGTCAGCACAGCTTGGGTAGCACACAGCATTGGCCAGCACACAGCAACGGCCAGCACACAGCAACGATCAGCACACAGCAACAGTCAGCACACAGCATGGGGTTGCATACAGCATCGGGTATGGTGATCACAGACAGCTTCTCCTTCCTCTGAGCGAGACAGCATGCTCCTTCCTTGTGTTTTGTTGAACAAAATACCTGCGTTCCCAGTTCATCCTCGTCGCCAGTGTGGTGTCTGTGTATAGCTGAGATAGTCTTGGTTGTAAGGTTGATGTAAAGTCATTCCTGGTTACTGACTTTAATACTTAAATAACTACATGATAGAGTAGCTCCCAAGCTGGTAGCGTCCTGTATGCTTTTTGTTTACCTTCTCTAGTGGCGTCCAGCCGCCGCACATAGAAAACGGATGGTACCATTTTCTGTGAACATGACACATACAAGTGAGGTTACATTAATGGATCGATTTATAGATAGAGCTAGTACATACAATGCCTAAAGCCACTATTACGCAATGCGTTTCGGGCAGGAAGAACATTAATATCTAGAACTTAATACTAATTGAGCATAAAGAATAAAATGTGTTGAGAACAAATACAAATAAAGATGAGAAAAAGGGGGAACATGACTGAAAAAGCAGCACAAATACAAAATGTTGACAAACAGCATTGATTAAAAAAAAAAAGTAGGTAGGTTACAGGGAATTTATTAGGTAGTGTTTAGTTTTAATCTTAAACTGGTTGAGAGAGGTACAGTCTTTAACATGGTTGGGGAGGTCATTCCACATTCTGGGTCCCTTGATTTGTAGAGCATTTCTAGTTTGATTAAGTCGTACTCTTGGAATATCAAAACTGTATTTATTTCAGGTGTGGTGCTCATGGGTTCTGTTACAACCAGCAATGAAGCTTTTGAGTTCAGGATTGGCATTACAGTTCAGCGTTTTATATATGTATGATACACATGAGAGAATGTGCAGTGACGTAATATCTAACATATTCAGAGATTTGAGTAAGGGTACCGAGTGATGTCTGGGGCCAGAGTTGGATATTGTCCTAATAGCAGCTTTGTGTTGAGTAATTAGAGGACGTAAATGATTTTGGGTAGTAGAACCCCAAGCACAAATACCATAGTTGAGATATGGATAGATGAGGGAGTAATAGAGAGTCACCAGGGCAGGTCGGGGTACATAATATCTGATCTTAGAGAGAATGCCAACAGTTTTTGAAACTTTTTTTGATATATTTAGAATGTGTCCCTGGAAATTCAGCTTGTGGTCAATGAGAACGCCAAGGAACTTACCATCTAATTTGTTACAAATTTGGGTATTGTTAATTTTGAGATTTATTTGATTAGAGGATTTATTGCCAAACAGAATATAGAAAGTTTTGTCAATGTTAAGGGTGAGTTTGTTGGCAGTTAGCCAAAGATGGACTTTATTTAGCTCAGTATTTACTGTGGCATTTAGAGCAAGGGGGTCAGGACTGGAGTAAATGAAGGTTGTGTCGTCAGCAAAAAGAATTGGTTTGAGGTGTTGGGAGGCATTTGGAAGGTCATTAATGTAGATGAGAAAGAGGAGAGGGCCAAGTATGCTGCCCTGAGGAACACCGATGTTGATGGGTAGGGTGGGAGAAATTGAATTATTCACAGAAACATACTGGAGCCTGTCAGTAAGGTAAGATTTGAGGTATTGCAGGGAGTGTCCTCTGACTCCATAATGATGTAATTTAAGAAGAAGGTTTTGGTGGTTGACAGTGTCAAAAGCCTTACGCAGGTCCACAAATAACCCAACAGGGAACTCATTTTTATCAAGAGCTGCATGAATCAAGTTAATCATACTAATAAGTGCATCGTTAGTGCTTTTTTGGGTCTGAAGCCATATTGACAAGAGCTAAGTATATTGTGTTTGGCTAGATAAGAGTAAAGCTGCTTGTAGATTAGTTTTTCAAATATTTTTGACAAGTTAGGCAGGATTGATATAGGTCTGTAGTTGTTAACATCTGTGAGATCACCACATTTGTGGACAGGGGTTACTCTCGCTTTCTTTAGAATATCTGGAAAGGTTTGGAGTTCAAGTGACTTGTTGAAGAGCAATGCAATAGCAGGGGCTAAAGATCTGGAGGCTTTTTGTAAATTAAAGTTGGTATCTCATCAAGGGCACTAGACTTGGTTTTAAGGGAAAGGATTATCTCATTGACGTCAGTGGAATTAGCAGGCTTTAGGTACAGAGACTGTGGATAGTTACCTGTAAGATAGTCCTTAACATCAGTACTGGAAGTTGGAATATCATTTGCAAGGGATGACCCAATGGAAGAGAAGAACCTATTAAACTCAATAGCAGAATCAGAGGCTGAAAGCTGACCATCGTTACTGGACAGGAGTGTTGGTTTGTTATTAAAATCTTCTTTGATCCCAATATTTGTGAGATTGTGCTCCAAGTTTTTTTAATGTTGCTCTTTATTTGGGAAAATCTATCTTCGTAGAATTTAGTTTTGGCTCGTCTAATTATTTTAGATAGCAATAACGAGTAATTCTTTGAAAATTCTTTGGAGACGGTTCCTAACCTATACTTCTTCTCAAGGTCATGTTTTTTATTAATGGATTTAAGTATTCCCTTTGTAAGCCAAGGATTGTTAAGCCTTTTGGTTGTGACTTGTTTTGAAAGCCTAGGACAGTGGGTGTTATAAAGGTTAAGAGTCTTTTGAAGAAAAGATTGCACTGCTAGGTTGATGTCCCCTATGTTACCTAACTCGGATTCTCAGTTGACATTATCAGCAGCAGTTATAAATTGTCTATAGCAGTTTCATTGTGCAGCCTAAAGCTTAATTCCCTTGACTCAAGAGGTGGTTTGATAATGTTAGTTGAGAGAAATGTGGGGTAATGGTCTGTAGTGCTATCGGTGATTATACCTGAAGTAAGCGGAGAGGTTATGTTGGTCCAAATGTGATCAAGAGTCGTGGCCGTACTATCAGTGATTCTAGTAGGTCTAGTGATTAAGGGTATGAGGAAGCAGGAATTCATACAGTTGAGGAAGCTAACAGCAGTAGGGTGTTCAGGCTCGCAGAGGTCAATATTAAAGTCCCCAGCGATAATTAGATGGTTTTTGTTCAGTCTGTTATCGAGTATTAGATTTCTAAGGTTTGAATTGAATTCGGACACATCAGTGTTAGGAATTCTATAGACTGCACCCACAGACAGGACAGACTCGGCACCCTTGACTCTGAAACTGGCGAAGATATACTCCCCACAGCAGTCTCTAGTTCTAATTATTTTTAAGCATGTTAGTTCTTGGTGGTAGTAAAGAGCAGTGCCACCACCTCTCTGAATTTGACGACAGTTGTGAATTGCTGAGTAGTTAGGCATGTTAAAGAGTTGAGTAGTGTCCTCTTTCAACCACGTTTCAGTAAGTATAATAAAAGAGAATTTGTTGTCAATAGTTTCAATCAAGGCACTAGCATCATCGAAGTGTTTACCTAGGGATCTAACGTTCAAGTTGATTACAGAGATATTGTGATTATGTGTTAATACATTGTTTACATCATGTGCTGTAAAATATCTGCAATTTTGATCATTAAAGTGATGATTGTCATAGATAGTGGATAAGAGGTTTAGTTCTGGGTCTATACTTGTCTTCATAAAAGGCTGGTTATTAACCAGAAATAGTATGAACTTAAATAAGAGAACAAAATGAGATCAATAATTACTTTACAATAGAAAAGTTAATTATAGCAAAACACAACAATACAATAATATAACAATACAATAAAAGCTTATAGAGTACTAAGTCTACTAAAATTAGAGAATAATTTTAGCAAAACACAAAATAAATGCAAGTAAACAAAAGAAAATAAACAAATAGAAGTAGAATAAGGACACTAGATAGCCATGGAGGAAACGCAAGTTTGGTGGAGAGAACAAAAAATCGGAGGGGATTAAACGATTGCCTTCCGTCATAGTCAAATTTCGTTACCTCAGTGACCCCGCACAGGCATCGCCAATGGTCAATGACGTCACCCAGTCTCCATCTTCCCTGTATAAGACCGTTTTCTGTTATGTGTATTATTCCCGCCCCATATTTATCTGGAAGTTTTATGTTTATAGTGTCCAACCAAGGATTGTTTATTAAGAATAGAAATTGATGAAATCCACTATCTCTTATTCGTATGAAACAAGGGAGCAACACAGAACATGAAGTAACATGTATCTCAGCGTTCACTCCTGTTACCAAACCAGTATTTACCAAGACTTTTTCCTAAATCTAAAACTTATTCAATTTATACGTACCCATTGTTTCGTGTTCTGCCTCGCGTTAATACTTTTAAAAGGCTATTAATATCCCCCTGGTAATATCCATTCGCACACTTCTATCATGTCACCCCCTATTTCTTTGCCTTTCTAGAGAATGTAATTTAAGCTTTGTCAATCTTTCTTCAAGGATTACTTATCAATCATAGGGCAAATAATAATGAAATTCC
>WNGS01048464.1:0-10404 GCA_020271785.1 Procambarus virginalis | reverse complement strand
TTCATTTGCTTTGGCATCAAGGTCAGCAAATCGCTTCTGAAACTGTTTTTCAAATCTGAAATATTTCATTTGCAAATGAAAAGGAAATTCAACTTACTTTCTGCATGAAATTTTCACAACATGGAAAATGAGCAAAATTCTTAACCTTCACCTGGCCTTCAAGTAGCGCAAGTTTTGCTCTGAATGCCTTGACATGAACAAAGTAGTCACTGATCAAATTTGTTTTGCCTTGCAATTTCAGATTCAAGGTATTCATATGACCTGTCATATCTGCAAAAAATGCAATTTCCAAATCCATTCACATTCTGATAATAATGGCTGAGGTTTATTTTTCTCTGTGAGAAATAAATCAATTTCTAATCTGAGCTCAAAGAAATGCAGCAAAACCTTTCCACAACTAAGCCATCTAACTGCTGTATATAAGGCAAGTCAACAAACTCCGCATCAATTTCTTTCAAGAAATCACGGAACTGGCGATGGTTGAGTGCATGAGATCTAATGAAATTAACCACAGAAACAACAGGTTTCATGACACAAGACATATCAACATATTTAGGCACAATGCTTGTTGATGGATAAGGCAATGCAAAAAAATGGGTTTTGAGAATCCTCCAACCTCACAAGCTGTTGTAATTTGCCCAACCAAACCCTTCTTTGTCCCAGACATATTTTTTCCTCCATCAATTGTCACACACTGCACTTGTTTCCATTCCAGGTTATATTCTGTCATAGTTTTACTTACTTCATTGAAAATGTCCTCTCCAGTTGTTGTGGTGTGCATGCTGTGAACTGATGCTAATTCTTGGGTCACATTAAATTCACTATCAACACCACGAATGAATACTAAGAGCTGAGAAGTATCACACACATCAGTTGATTCATCCAACGCAAGAGAATACCAACAAAATCTTTTTGTTTTTTCCTTTATTTGCCGAATTATGTCGCCTCCTAAATCTTCAATTCTACGAGCAACAGTATTTGACCCAAGACTTATCATTTTGAAGAGGTTTACTTTTTCTGGACATACCTCTCCTGCTGCTTCCACTATACACTCTTTTATGATACTACCATCAGTGAAAGGTTTTCCTTTTTTGGCCAACACATAGGCAACTTTGTAACTGGCTCTAGTTGAAGTTTCATTTTCAGATTTTTTTTACTGAAAACAGCTTGTTGAGAATGCAGACTGTGCTGAAATGATTCAAACTTTTTAGTGCGTTCTGCTCCTGTGATGTGAGAATAACTTGAGCCATGTTTAGATTCATAGTGCCGACGAATATTGTATTCCTTCAGAACAGCAACACTGTCTCTACATATGAGGCATAAAGCTTTATCATTTGCTATCACAAAAAAGTACTTTATCTTCCATTCGTCATTGAACTGACGGCACTCACTGTCCACTTTTCTTTTCTTTATCTTTTCCATATCTGAAAACATAAGGGTAAAATAAATGAAATAAATTCTGCAGGAAAAAAACAGCTTGTATGTGGTGTTTAAAAAGCATAGCATATTATTATAAAGTGGTAAATATTATGGCAACAGCTTTCGTTGATAAACTTAATGGTTACCATTTTAACTATTTTAAACATGCAATTTTTGGCTACAATAGTATTATTGCTATTTTGTATAACTAAGATAAAGGTATTGTCAAAGTACAGAGAAAAGAATATTGTACAGTGTTTGTGCTCCCTGAAACAGAAGCAGCGAAGCCCCACTCGCCCTCCATCCCCACAATATACAGTTATACACAACTGATTGGTTGTAATGCACAACACATACCTACCAGTACTAGTATCTGTGCGTCACACTATCGAGAGAGAGGAAAACTGACTCGGGCTGAGCGCCACCAGTCAGCAGCCCCAGCTTTGAATAATTCTGCGATGCCATTCGTACGATAATTATTTTTTCAAGGCCACCACACAGGGATTTGTTTGGCGGGCCGGATGAAATTATGTGGCGGGCCGGATGTGGCCCGCGGGCCATAGTTTGGAGACCCCTTAATAGAGTATGTTAATATGTTATTATTTGTCAGAGTCTATTCTTTGTAATTAAATGACAAAACCCGACGGCCTTTAAATACCTTCTATATGTTCACTCATTGTGTTCCAGTACAAACCAAGTAGTACGCCTCAAGGGTCTGGTGTGTGTAGGAGTACTCGGTAGTGGAAACAGATGCTGAGGTAAGGTGTTATGTGTTGTGAAATTGCTGTGTTCGGAATGAACCGGGGTTCAGCGTCACGACACCTGGGTGTTAGTCAGCTGTCACGGGCTGCTTCCTGGGGGTGGAAGCCTGGTAGAGGACCGGGCCGCGGGGACACTAAAGCCCCGAAATCATCTCAAGAATCTCAAGATAAGAAGAGGATAGCAAGGGAGCATAGGAGAAGACAATAAACAGAATAAGGGAGAAGAGAGAGAAGAGAAGAGAAAGAAAGATAAATGGAAGGGGTAAGCTTATGTTAAGTCACGTTTGATGATAGCACACCAATCGGGATGATAGCGGACAGAGTGTATCGTGATCCGGCCTCTTGACATACCAGAAAATATTCTACGGAAACTGCTCCAAGCTTGTACTAAAGAGTCGCCCTTCTTGAGCCCGGATGGACACGTGTATAAGCAAGTAGATGGGGTCGCCATGGGTTCTCCCCTAGGTGTCCTGTTTGCGAACTTCTACATGGGTACCATCGAACAAAAGGTCTTAGTCGATATGAACTTGAAACCGGCCATATACTGCAGGTATGTTGACGACATTTTTACACAGGTACCCGATGTCAGACATCTGCAAGTGCTGAAGGAAGCATTTGAGCAGAATTCCGTGTTGCGTTTCACTTACGAGATAAAGAAGGATGGGAAACCACCCTTTCTAGATGTAACAGTCATCCAAAGGCGCGGAGGTTTCCACACTGCAGTCTACACTAAGGAAACAAACATAGGGATGTGCCTAAATGCCAACAGTGACTGCCCAGACAGGTACAAGAGGAGTGTTGTTAACGCTTATGTCGACCGTGCTCTCAGCCACAGCTCAGGATGGAAGCAAGTCGATGAAGAACTCTGTAGGATAAGGCAGGTCTTAGTCAACAATGGCTTCTCCAATGGTTTCGTTGAAGACATCATAAGAAGGAAGGTGAAACGCCATGCAACCTCTGAAGAGACAACTAACACAACACCTGTACCCCCTATTAGACTATTTTACAGGAACTTCTTTTCCACAGCTCATAAAATGAAGTTACCCGAGATGATAGTAGGTTTACTTCGAACTAAGACTAGGGAAAGGATAGGCCCATTAAAAACTGAGATAGGTCAAATAAGAGATAGTGATGAAGAGATGAGCATTATTTTTAATAAATATTTTGTATCTGTATTTACTAAAGAGGAACTTAACAATATGCCTTCAGCCGAACAAGTCTATGTGGGTGGGAACGAGGACAGGTTGACGAGTTTAGCAGTTACCAGGGAGGATGTTTTTAAACAAATAGAAAAACTCAAACCAAACAAATCCCCAGGGCCGGATGAAGTGTTTGCCAGGGTGCTTAAAGAATGCAAAGGGGAGCTTTGTGACCCACTGTCAATCATATTTAATAAATCAATAGAGTCGGGCAGAGTGCCAGAGTTTTGGAAAGTTGCTAATGTGATACCAGTTTTTAAGAAAGGAGATAGATCACTTGCGTCTAACTATCGACCAATTAGCCTAACGTCTGTTGTGGGAAAGTTACTCGAATCTATAATAGCAAATAAAATTCGTCTTCATCTTGAAAAACATAAATTAATAATTGAGTCGCAACATGGTTTTATAAATGGCCGTTCATGTTTAACAAATTTGTTATCTTTTTATTCTAGCATAGTTGAGGCAATTGATAGTGGTAAGGATTGTGATGTTGTGTACCTTGACTTTAGCAAAGGTTTTGATACAGTGCCACATGAAAGACTGATTAAAAAGATAGAGGCTCATGGTATTGAGGGTGCTATATTAAGCTGGATTAGGGCATGGCTATACCAAAGGAAACAGAGAGTTAGTATAAATGGAGTCAAGTCAGAGTGGGAAAATGTTGTAAGTGGAGTGCCTCAAGGCTCTGTCCTGGGACCTCTGTTGTTTATAATATATATAAATGATTTAGATTCTGGTTTGAGTAGCAACATTTGTAAATTTGCCGATGATACGAAAATCGGTTAGGAAATTAATTCGGAGGAGGACTCACTATCACTTCAAGTTGATCTAGATAGGGTTTTGAAATGGTCAAAGGACTGGCAGATGCAGTTTAATGCTGATAAATGTAAAGTTCTGAGGCTAGGTAATGATGATAGAGTTACAAGATACGAGCTAGATGGTGTTGAGATTGCGAAAGGGATCTGGGAGTTATAATTAGTAAGAATTTAAAACTAAAGGATCAATGCATAAATGTTCGTAATAAGGCAAATAGGACACTCGGATTTATTAATCGCAGCGTAAGTAACAAGACACCTGGTGTGGTTCTCAAGCTATATCTTGCTCTTGTTAGGCCCCATTTAGATTATGCAGTTCAGTTTTGGTTACCTATAAGGTTCTTCAAATTCTTTGTTATCCACTTTGGGTCATTAGTAATCGATCTATTCAATTTGTGTGGTATACTACGTTCCTGTGATTTGTTTAGAATATTCTTAAATAAGTAATATATTGAATCCACATCGAAATCCCCATTTACATCACCTATCACTGGGTTCATGTCTCGCTCCAAGACCGGCCCACACCCCATACCCAAGACTTTCCAATCAATTTGACCCAAAAAATTTCTTAGGCTATTAAAATCAGCTTTTCGAAAATCTGGCACTTTAACATAATTTTCTCCTACAGGTCTATTCCATTCTATGCTAAATCTGATTTCTTTGTGATCACTGTTCCCTAGCTCACTCCCTATTTCGATGTCATTAATTTGTGTTAAGAACATAAGAACATAAGAACAAAGGCAACTGCAGGAGGCCTATTGGCCCTGTGGGGGTTTTCTTTTTTTTGCTGTCACGACTGCAATGCGTACGTCGCCAATGTACATGTGGCAGACGCTTCACGAAGCTGTCGGAATTAGCAAAATAGAAAATACGAGAGCAACCGTACAGGGCCTGGGAGCAAGGTCGAGTTAGAGTCCTTGTGGGTCTCTCCTCAGACTAGCCTCACCTGGTCCTGCTCCACGTTGGTCGTTGGAATCTCCTCAATGATGTAACACTTTAAGGGACTCCTAGGGTCCTCATCAAATTTATAGTTTAGTGACTTACAGGCAACTCGGTGTTGAAGACACTTAGAGCTGAAGGCTGGAGTAATATTGGCAGTATTCAGAAGTGGTTCAACGGAAACACCGCATAAAGCTTAACAGTAGTTTATTTACTAACTTAACCACTAATACACAGGGTGCTTGATTTACTTTAGATTGGCGTCAGCAAAGCTATGGTTATATTAGCGAGACTCTTGCCGTCTGGCTAATCGACTCGTATCCACTCGTGGAGAAACACCTAACTTAACACAGTTGACAGCCAATCATTAACACGGCAACCTAACTGCCGGTATGCAAAGGGATCACAAGAGTTCCAACCGGATACTCGGTAATGATGATATGCAATAACACAATAATAATCACACAATACTAAATGTGTGGTGTATGTGAAGCTCACATTCACAGACGAATGAAATGCAGTGATACCACACAGATAAACACGCATTCACAGCCGATTCACCTATAACCTGCGACAGGTATAAGAAGGTGAGAACTGTGGTTGATCCCTCAGATCACAGACACAATAAACAATGACAAGATCTTGTACTTACAGATAAGGTACCTTTCCTTACGCACTCACTCAGACTCGTTTATACAAGCACTCGTAGGTGGCCTGATAGCTGGTTTCGCTCGTAGACACGGAGGGTACTCGCAGTATCTTGAGATGAGTTCGTGACTAGGGCGTGCTGTATGCTTAACAGACAGACACACGTGCACACACTGGCACTGACGGTGCGTGAGGTGGTGACGTAACGTAGGAGCTAGGGCGGCGGCGGGCGCTCGAGGTACTGAGGTACACGCTCAGGATGAGTGGCGGTACCATGCACTACACTGTACACTGTGGTAATGTCACACACAGATTACTTAGGCGGCGGCACTGCCTTAGTTCACTCTAGGTCACTCACGACGATCTTTGTCACCAGGGGTTACCTGATACCAGTCTGTTTCGCTCTGGAGATTTGTCACTTTAGGCTTCTAAACCATATATTCGCACTCGTGATTCTGGCGAGTGTGTGGTATATCGCAAAGACGCTGAGTTAACTTGACGGTGAGGGATAGACGGTGATCAGTCTATTGGCCGGTAGAACAGAACACGTCCTCTTCGTATGGTCTCTCTCACGTGAATGAGTTTGCAAGGGTGCCGGGCATCTCGTGGCACACAACACAAAAGGAGTTACATTTGACCAATAGCATTGCAGCAAATGAGCGGGAACCAATCATATTAGCTCGTTCGATGAGCAGTAGCAGGAGTGACGTCATGAACACGTCATAGCTGTTATTCAACATCGCGCCGGTTGACCCCAGAGGTCAGACGCTGCTGGCGTCTCCCCTCGGTCCCACGCGGGCACCAGCCATGCACTCACTGACCCTTGATGGACAGTATGCTTAACTCTTTCCTGTATCTACTTTCAGCCTGGACATACGGCGGCCTACGTATTACGAAAGTATTCCTGGTTAAATGGGTATTCTGGAGATACCCAACATGCCAGAAAACTATCCAGGATTAAGGGAAATAGGCTTTGTGCACGAAGATCTGTGCACTGCAATGAGCCATTCAAGTCAGCTGTGGGAGGATCTTGGGAGACATACTCCCACAGGCCCATACGAGGCAGCTCCTATTTATAACCACCCAATCCCACTCATATACATGTCCAACCCATGCTTGAAACAATCGAGGGACCCCACCTCCACAATGTTACGCGGCAATTGGTTCCACAAATCAACAACCCTGTTACTGAACCTGTATTTACCCAAGTCTTTCCTAAATCTAAACTTATCCAATTTATACCCATTGTTTCGTGTTCTGTCCTGTGTTGATACTTTCAATACCCTATTAATATCCCCCTTTGTTATGTCCATTCATCCACTTGTAAACCTCTATCATGTCACCCCTAACTCTTCGCTTTTCCAGTGAATGCAAATTAAGCTTTGTTAATCTTTCTTCATATGAAAGATTTCTAATTTGGGGAATTAACTTAGTCATCCTACGCTGGACACGTTCAAGTGAATTTATATCCATTCTATAATATGGCGACCAAAACTGAACTGCATAATCTAAATGGGGCCTAACCAGAGCAAGATATAGCTTGAGAACCACACCAGGTGTCTTGTTACTTACGCTACGATTAATAAATCCGAGTGTCCGATTTGCCTTATTACGAACATTTATGCATTTATCCTTTTTAGTAGGTCATAGAAGGGTTTTGTATGTGCATGAGAAAATATATATATTTTATCGTCTGATGATACCCGAGTAGACAATAATAAGTTTTTTTCTGTCCGTCGATGCCGATGATTTTTAGAGATCCGTCAATGACGTGTGGTGGTCTGGATTCAGCTTGAGTTTCGTTGGCCTTGCGTGTTATCCTCTTCAGGTGAGACCTGTGTTGCGCCTGAAGAACTGAAAGGTGTCAGTGTGCCGTTCGGTGGTTCAAACAGAGCAACCGGTAATATTCTGTCAACGAAATGCATATTTTGTATGGACAAAATACGTATATGGAGCACCACTTGGCAAATGGTATTTACTTTGAATAAAGGCCATGTTATGGAATGTGGAATGAGAACATAGACCCCCACACAAGCTATAAATTATGTAAGAAATCTTTTAAAGAATTCTGATAAAGGAAGAGAGCTAGGGGTGGTTCTCTACAATAGAAAAAATATCACCTGGATGATACTTCTCCATGTTGTTCATTGTGAGCTACACTTTGTACCTTCGGAATTGCTTTAAATGCATGGAATGGCGAATACTAAGACACAATATTCCATGACTTTGTTTCAATCCGAAAGCTTGGGTTTGGACATCGTATATGGATGCGGGAATGGGTGGTGTATAAATAGGAGCTGCCTCTGTATGGGCCCCATAGGCTTCTGAAGTTGGGCCTTTGTTCTAATGTTTGTTTCTAAATTCTTACTAATTATAACTACCCGATCCGTCGAATCCGCTTCTCAATCTCAACACCATATAGCCGTATCTTGTAACTCATCATCATTACCTGCTCCTCAGAACTTTACATTTATAGCATTAAACTGCCTCTGCCAGTCACTTTCTTGACCATTTCAAAACCCTATCTAGATCAAGCTTGAAGTGATAGCGAGTCCTCCTCCGCATTAATATTCCTACCGATTTTAGTATCATCCGTGCAACATCTACAATGTTGCTACTCCAAACCAGAACTAAATCATTTATATAATTATAAACACAGAGTCCCAGGACAGAGCCTTGAGGCACTCCACTTACAACATTTTTCCCACTCTGACTTGACTCCATTTATACTAACTCTCTGTTTCCTTTGGTATACCATGCCCTAATCCAGCATAATATATCACCCCAATACCTGACCTCTATCTTTTAATCATCTCTTCAGTGGGCAACGGTAAACACAAACCTTTGCTAAGTCAAGGTACACAACATCACATCCTTACCACTATCAATGCCTCAACTATGCTAGAATAAAAGATAACAAATTTTTAAACATGAACGGCCATTTATAAATAAACCATGTTGCGACTCAATTATTAATTTATGTTTTTCAAGATGAAGACGATTTTATTTGCTAATTAAGATTCGAGTAACTTCCCACAATAGACGTTAGGCTATTGGTCGATAGTTAACGCAAGTGCTCTATCTCACTTTCTTAAAAACTGTATCACATTAGCAACTTTCCAAAACTCTGGCAACTCTGCCCTGACTCTATCTGAATTTAATTAAGGATATGATTGACAGTGGGTCACAAAGCTCCTCTTTGCACTCTTTCAGCGACTCCTGGCAAACACTTCATCCTGTCCTGGGGATTTTGTTTGGTTTGAGTTTTACTATTGTGTTTTTAATGAACTCCCTCCCTGGTAAAACTGTCGAAACACTCGCCAACCCTGTCGTCCATCGTTCGCCCACCCCAACACCACCTGACTTGTTGGGCTGAAGGCATATTTCTAAGTTCCTCTTTAGTAAAATACAGATCAAATATTTAGTTAAAAATCATAATACTCTCTCCCTCTCCTTCTCACTATCTGTTCACTTATAGTGCTTTCCCTGTTTTAGTTTAACCTAAAATCTAAAAGTATTTGTTTTTCCCGTTTGGTTCTCCCTTTAATGTGTTGCGGTAGAATGCAAAATCGTCCAATTAAATCGAGCAATTCTTCTGCGTTGCCAATATTTCCCTGTTGTTTTGTTCAACCATTTATATTCCAACTAAAATTAATAAGTCCCACCCATTGCACAACATCTGTTTGATCTAGATGCCTAGATAATTCAATCCCATAACAATTGCTTTCCTTCCATTCTGCCTAAATTTGGTGGGCCTATATATAACTCCTTATTATAATATTTTTGTTTTTTTCGTTTAAAATTCTAATCCAAATATTTTTCTGGGGGGTGGTGGCTCAGTTTGATTCCCTCTTTGAGAGACTACATTTCAAATTGATCCCCCTAACGTATCCCCCTTTTCACTCTAAGATTCAGAAGAGGTTTCAGAAATTAATTGACGATTGCTTTCTTAACGCAACCATTAAGTAACCAACCGGGGAAAAAAATTTTTAGATTTAAAGTGTTTACTAACGGAAACACAATTAATGAACTCGAACATAGGGGAGTGAGCTTAGGGAACAGTCTGATCACGAAGAAATCAGATTTAGCATTAGAAATGGAATAGACCTGAGGAGAAAATTCTGTTTTAAGTGCCAGATCTCGAAAAGCGATTTTTAATAGCCCTACCGAACGATCTTAATCTTAGGGGTCAAATGAATTGATTGGAAAAGCTCCTGGGCAATGGGTGTAGGCCGGCTGGAGCCGGCCTACAAACCAGCGATAGGCGTGTAAATGGCCTACAAACTGAACCAAGCGACGTTAGGCGAAATGTAAATGGTGACGTTCTTCGATTGTCGGCCTTCACCATTAAAGAGCAACACTCTCTGTGTGCATGAAGAACACTATAACCTGAAAACAAGCCACCGGAACGTGTAATTACAACACAAATTGAATAATCGATTACTAATGAACAAAGTGGATAACCAAAGAAATTTGGAATGAACCATTAAATAGGTAAAAAGATAGCTTTTGGTCACAAAACAGACGAAAGGTATGTGAACATGGGAGGACGGTAACTCTCTTAGAAAACAAGGAATTCGTCACACAAACTGGGCTTAAAAATGGTAAAACTCGAGATAAGGA
>WNGS01048458.1:0-17797 GCA_020271785.1 Procambarus virginalis | reverse complement strand
CGCATCACCGCCTAGTTCTTGCTCGTGACGTCACTGATGGTGACTTAAACTCCTCCTATTAATAATTAGAATACTCTTGATATTATGAACAGTAGTACTATACAATACAATTTGACTGCAAAATGAATGAAGGCTAATTCCTCTAAATAAGTGAATACTATAGAATGATTCATTATGAAACTTGTGAACAAAGGTGGTTATTTTCACCACGAATTCTCTGGGGACAGGTCCCGAGGTCGCCATGCGGTCCAGCTTCCCATTCTCCCTTGTAACTAAACATTCTGGAAATTCTTACAACAGACCTCGTTTGTTACAACCCCCCCGCACAAGCACTTAGTAAGCCTTGTTAATTTGTTAAAAATAACGAGGTTTAGTATCCAAACCTACAACTCAACTCATTGCCACAAACAAAAGCTAACCTAACTAAAAATTTGACAATTATTAGTGTCCAACATCATCATAATAAACATGTTCAAATTCATAAAATTTCTCAGCTGTCAACTGACAGCAATCCTCCAACATCAGGAAACACACATCCTACCCTTACTGACATAGCTAAATAACATGTCCCTACTCTAACAGCAAAGACAAGCTATGAAAATCTCTTGGTTCTTCTTCAACCAAAGCATAAAAGTTATATCTTCAGACTGAACTTTCAGTCATCCAGGAGCATACTACTGAACTATCAAGTTCACATCCGTGTACTATCCACTCCCCAACCAATGTCAACCTTGACATGCTAAGGAACACACCTAATTTTTATTACATGTATCTAAAAAAATAAAAAAAAAATCCTATAACTATATCACAGGTTTCAGCTGACTGTACAGCTAAGTGTCCGCACTCACTATAAGTGTCAATGTTTATATTGGTCCGCCTCTCCTGTGTTCAAACCTTCTGAAAAAAAAAACTACATATTTTCCATAACCGTTTGTTCTGGGCTTAGACAATTACACAGGGGGCTACGATTTTACTTACTGACCAATTTATAGAGTAAAGTTATCATATCTCATTATACCAGACTAATTATTTTAAATCTGTTTTTCAACATTTATAAAGTATTGTGATTCTAAATCTGTTTTTCAACATTTAAAGAAAAGTGTTCAAATATTCTTTACACAGATGTTCAGAGCCAACTTTGTTGTTTGTATCAATTGTTCATATTGAGTAATTGAAAAAAAAAATCGATCCTGATGGACGCTGAATGTAGTCGATGACGATGTCAATCCTGCTTCTTCCCATGTGTAGACATCAATACCTGGTCCTCTTGTACTCCCGGTACTTTTGACTGACGACAGAGTGTAGTAGAGCTGAGTGCCAAGTGACAGCTGTAGAATACTGTTACTTCGGCCATTGATCTTGCTCCCGACAGTCCACACGCCTTCATATCAATCACAGTTCACACGGCAGTCTTGATGTTAAACTTGACGTCGCAGATGACCACAGCAGAGCAGGACTGGATGTTCCAACGGTGTCTCGTAACAGGAGTGGTGTCAGAGGGTCGTAGAGGCGGGTTTGCTTGTTTGCAGAACAGGTGAATCTCGTCTTCCATCATTGCTCACGACATCTCAGGCGTTTCTTGATATCACCAGGTTACTAGGCCGTAAACACCAACTGTGTATACCCTCGTACCGCCGACTTTAGGCCAAAGGAGGCAATTTTGCGACCTTCTATTGGCGAGTCCCGGAACTCTGTAGGGAAACCGTGCCTTCCACCTGTGACCGCCTTAGTTCCGCGTTCCTGTTGCTTCAGATGACGTAATCATTAATCTTCCGGCGAAACTCTTTAGTACTGCTACTTGCTTTCCATATTCTTAATCTCTGCTCCAACACTGCTGGAATGGCTGCAGTCTTGATGACGCAGCAGGTGGGTAGTGGTGATCTTGAGACAGCTACCCTGGCGTTGTATGGCACCTCCGGTGACTGCTAAATGTGGACAGCTTGCTGGCCCTGACAACCTCGTGTAGTGACGTGAGGCGTCGGCCGGGTGACTATTTGACAGTCACTCATCCCCAAAGTAACTGATGTATGGGTTACTGGGTCTGGTGGGGGGAGGGCTTTGTGTAACGTGCCTCCCCCCTCGGTCTTTACAGACAAGGGTTCACGTGTGGCTGGAACAACTGGGTCGGTGTATCAATCAGACCTGGGAACAGACAGACACAACACAGTGGAAGCATAGATATACTCTGGGTTTGGTGGAGGTGGAACCCCAGAGCACGGTAAAAGTTGCTACCCGAGTTAAGTATAGTAATAGTTCACCTCATTGCCGTTACAGGAAAATCTAATGAATACTAAATTATACTAACCAAGGAAGTTACTTTACTGTACAGCGCGAGATCTCGTCACCATAGGGTGGCGAGACTGCACCTGACTACTGATGAGCGATGACAGAGGGTCATCCTCCTCATCCCCTGACTCGTCGGTGAAGCCATGAGTCAGCACTGCTGAGTCAGGAACTAGACCCGCTGAAGGCAGTTCTAATTCCTCTCTAGCATGATAATGTTTCAATTTATTTACATGAATTGTCCTTTCCACCTGGTCCTCGAATACTCCTTTTATAACAAGATTCACCGGCCCCGCCCTTTTAATTACTCTATATGGCCCTCGCCACCTCGGAGCTAGTTTCCTGCTCTGATTGGCGGGCGCAGCCTCATTCACTCTCAATACGAGGCTTCCTTCCTTCAACTCAAGAGGGCGCACTTTCTTGTCATAAAAATGAGCATACCTGTTCCGTGCTTTCTTGGACGCTTCAGCTGCAATATTCCATGCATTTCTCATTTTTCCAAGGACTTCTGAAGGATAGTCCTCCCGTATATTTTGATTAGTAGTTGTTGCATTTAACTTTGTAAAACTAAAACTAATTATTTATTCAGGACTGATTTAGGTCTGATGGCACCCTATGCCCTTGCCTATTATCACTGATCAACTCCACCCTTCCCCAATCCATAAAAATGCTTTATCATACCTGTGTCTTATCATACCTGTATCTTATCATACCTGTGTCTTATCATACCTGTGTCTTATCATACCTGTTCCTTATCATACCTGTGTCTTATCATACCTGTATCTTATCACCACTCTGCATGCATTGACTAAACAGAGTTGCCCACCACATTCTGTTAAATTTATTAAAGTAGCCGTGGGACGTCACATACAACCAGGTACCACCCTTCAGGTTGCTGGGAGATGTGATCGCTTATTAATTCTTCATCACTTAATTGTAGTGCTCGATAAAGGTGCACTCATTCCAGTTGTCAATCTTTCACATAAGACTTTTCGCTTCAGGGCAGGTGATAGGGTATCTCAGGGAACCATGGTGGAGGACACAGAAATCTTTCACAGTGAGTCAGCTGAGACGCCAACCGTCACTGCACAATGTAGTGCATTAAACATGCTAGATACTAAAACTCCATCAAAAGTACAATACGAGACGAGAAATGTTGCACAGAATGTGGAAGAAGTAGAAAAATTAATTTCAGCACTTGATTTGCAACATGTTACACAGGCAGATAGGAAGGCACTGAGAGGAGTTTTGCGAAACTTCCCGAAATTATTTGCGACAGAGGATGACCAGATTGGTCTCCTTGATAAGATTGAGCACACCATTCCAACTGGTGATCATTTGCCTGTGTACACGAGACAGTGGAGGTTGCCGGAACAGGCAAAGAACGTTATCAGGGAGGAGTGCCAGAAAATGTTGAGACAGGGCGTGATAGAGCCTAGTACGTCACCATGACTCTCTCCTGTTGTGCTAGTTCGGAAACCAGACGGTAGTTATCGTTTCTGTGTTGACTACCGAAAGGTGAACGAAATAACTAAGGGTGATGTGTATCCGTTGCCCCGAATACAGGAGATTATAGATCAATTTGGTGCTGCTAAGTATTTCTCTACTCTTGACGCGAAATCGGCATATTGGGCGATTCCGGTGGCAGAACAGGATAGGGATAAAACAGCATTCTCGGATGGTAGGCACACTTATCAGTTCCGTAGGATGCCGTTTGGTTTAAAGACAGCGCCTTCGTCATTTCAAAGGGCCATAAACTACATCCTCAGTCCGGTCCTGGGTAGGCATTCTTTAGCGTACCTGGATGATGTTGTGATATATTCCAGGACGTTTGAGGAACACCTACGGGACTTGACTGAGACTTTGACGTTGTTAGATCAGGCAGGGTTCAAGCTGAATGTTCAGAAGAGCACCCTGGCGGCTCAGAAATTCAAATTTCTGGGGTTCCAGGTGTGCCCAGACGGTATCCGACCTGACCCAGATTCTTGCCGCGCCATTGCTGACATGCCTACTCCAAGGACAGCAAAGGACGTGCGTAGGTTTTTGGGGGCGGCCGGATACTTTCGTCGTCATATTGAAGGTTTCGCTGGCATTTCAGCCCCCCTGACTGATCTGACAAAGAAAAATGCGAAGTTTGTGTGGAAATCTGAACATGACGAGGCCTATCGCAAACTGAAAGACCAACTAATCACGACACCGGTATTGGCGATTCCTGATTTCGAGAAAGAGTGGGAGGTGCACACTGACGCCAGCGGTATAGCTATTGGCGGGTGCTTAATTCAGCGAGATGCGGATAATTTACCCCATCCAGTAGCCTATTTCAGTAGAAAAGTCAAAGGACCTGAAGTTCGCTATTCAGCTACGGATCGGGAGGCACTGGCAGTAGTAGAATCAGTTAGGTACTTCGAACCTTACCTATTTCAGCGGCACTTTGTAATTTACACTGACCATCGAGCGTTAACACCCATATTTAAGAAGCGAACAAAATGCCCACGAATGTCACGCTGGTCTCACGAACTTTCTGCCCACTCATTCCAGATTTTGTACAAGCCTGGTCCAGCACATGTTGTTCCAGATACGCTAAGTCGAAACATAGCGGCTGTTCAAGTTAATGAAAATATTGAAACAATTCCATCAGATAAAATGAGAGAGTACCAGATGAACGAGCCTAGATGGAAAGAAATTATTGAGTATTTAGAAGGAGGGAAATACCCGAAAAAGAAAAAGAATTTACCTATTCATGATTTTGAAATGAAACAGGGCGTCCTGTATTATGTTAATAGCCAGAATGATAGGGCAGTATTTCAATTAGTTATTCCGGACGCGTTGCGGTCATCAGCGTTAAAGCTTGCGCATGCTTCGAAAATTGCAGGGCATCCGGGGTCTTTAAAACCCACTTAAAGGCAAAGTCTCTATTTTATTTCCCAGGATTACTTTCTGAAGTAATCAATTTCGTGAAGTCGTGCAATCGTTGCCAGAGGAGAAAAGGTACCCTTAAGGTACAAGCCCCACTTCAGGAATTTCCTGAAATTCGTGAACCTTTAGATCGTGTGGGAGCAGATTTGATTGATTTACATCACAGTCATTCAGGGAATAGATACGTTTTGGTGCTAGTTGACCATTTGTCTAGGTACACTACACTAGTTGCATTACCTCAGAAGGATTCTCGTACGGTTGCAGATGCGTTCTTGCGTAGGTTCGTTACTGTATTCGGACCTCCTAAAGTTTTAGTCTCTGACCGGGGTCAAGAATTCAATGGGAATATATTTAGAGAAGTTTGTAAGATTTTAGAGACAACTTCGGCTTTTACAACAGCCTACCACCCACAAGCAAACGGAATGACGGAACGGACTAATCGTTCAGTCAAGGATATGCTTGCAATCCTTGCTGAACATGACGCAAACACCTGGGATGAACACCTACCCTATGTTCAGTTAGCCTTGAATACTGCCATCCACCAATCAATTAACACCCAACCACTTCATTTGTTTACTGGTAATTCATGCAATTTCCCCTCAGGTCTGCTTAACAGACATAATGTTGCATACGGGGAGGACTATCCTTCAGAGGTCCTTGGAAAAATGAGAAATGCATGGAATATTGCAGCTGAAGCGTCCAAGAAAGCACGGAACAGGTATGCTCATTTTTATGACAAGAAAGTGCGCCCTCTTGAGTTGAAGGAAGGAAGCCTCGTATTGAGAGTGAATGAGGCTGCGCCCGCCAATCAGAGCAGGAAACTAGCTCCGAGGTGGCGAGGGCCGTATAGAGTAATTAAAAGGGCGGGGCCGGTGAATCTTGTTATAAAAGGAGTATTCGAGGACCAGGTGGAAAGGACAATTCATGTAAATAAATTGAAACAATATCATGCTAGAGAGGAATTAGAACTGCCTTCAGCGGGTCTAGTTCCTGACTCAGCAGTGCTGACTCATGGCTTCACCGACGAGTCAGGGGATGAGGATGACCCTCTGTCATCGCTCATCAGTAGTCAGGTGCAGTCTCGCCACCCTATGGTGACGAGATCTCGCGCTGTACAGTAAAGTAACTTCCTTGGTTAGTATAATTTAGTATTCATTAGATTTTCCTGTAAAGGCAATGAGGTGCACTATCTCTATACTTAACTCGGGTAGCAACTTTTACCGTGCTCTGGGGTTCCACCTCCACCAAACCCAGAGTATATCTATGCTTCCGCTGTGTGTCTGTCTGTTCCCAGGTCTGATTGGTACACCGACCCAGTTGTTCCAGCCACACGTGAACCCTTGTCTGTAAAGACCGAGGGGGGAGGCACGTTACACAAAGCCCTCCCCCCACCAGACCCAGTAACCCATACATCAGTTACTTTGGGGATGAGTGACTATCCAAGAGTCACCCGGCCGACGCCTCACGTCACTACACGAGGTTGTCAGGGCCAGCAAGCTGTCCACATTTAGCAGTCACCGGAGGTGCCATACAACGCCAGGGTAGCTGTCTCAAGATCACCACTACCCACCTGCTGCGTCATCAAGACTGCAGCCATTCCAGCAGTGTTGGAGGAGAGGTCAAGAAACTGGAAAGCAAGTAGCAGTACTCAAGAGTTTCGCCGGAAGATTAATGATTACGTCATCTGAAGCAACAGGAACGCGGAACTAAGGCGGTCACAGGTGGAAGGCACGGTTTCCCTACAGAGTTCCGGGACTCGCCAATAGAAGGTCGCAAAATTGCCTCCTTTGGCCTAAAGTCGGCGGTACGAGGGTATACACAGTTGGTGTTTACGGCCTAGTAACCTGGTGATATCAAGAAACGCCTGAGATGTCGTGAGCAATGATGGAAGACGAGATTCACCTGTTCTGCAAACAAGCAAACCCGCCTCTACGACCCTCTGACACCACTCCTGTTACGAGACACCGTTGGTACATCCAGTCCTGCTCTGCTGTGGTCATCTGCGACGTCAAGTTTAACATCAAGACTGCCGTGTGAACTGTGATTGATATGAAGGCGTGTGGACTGTCGGGAGCAAGATCAATGGCCGAAGTAACAGTATTCTACAGCTGTCACTTGGCACTCAGCTCTACTACACTCTGTCGTCAGTCAAAAGTACCGGGAGTACAAGAGGACCAGGTATTGATGTCTACACATGGGAAGAAGCAAGATCGACATCGTCATCGACTACATTCAGCGTCCATCAGCATCGATTTTTTTTTCAATTACTCAATATGAACAATTGATACAAACAACAAAGTTGGCTCTGAACATCTGTGTAAAGAATATCTTGACACTTTGGTTAAATGTTGAAAAACAGATTTAGAATCACAATACTTTTATTTGGTAAAATGATATTCTGGTAATTATTACTTTATAAATTGGTCAGTAAGTAAAATCGATGCCCCTGTGTGATTTAAGCCCAGAACAAACGGTTATGGAAAATTATGTTGTGTTTTTTCAGAATATTTGAACACAGGAGAGGCGGACCAATATAAACATTGACACGTATAGTGAGTGCGAACACTTAGCTGTACAGTCAGCCGGAACCTGTGATATAGTTATAGGAATCTTTTTTATATATTTTTAGATACATGTAATAAAAATTAGGTGTGTTCCTTAGCATGTCAAGGTTGACATTGGTTGGGGAGTGGATAGTACACGGATGTGAACTTGATAGTTCAGTAGTACGCTCCCGGATGACTGAAAGTTCAGTCTGAAGATATAACTTTTATGTTTTTTTGAAGAAGAGCCAAGAGATTTTAATAGCTAGTCTTTGCTGTTAGAGTAGGGACATGTTATTTATCTATGTCAGTAAGGGTAGGATGTATGTTTCCTGATGTTGGAGGATTGCTGTCAGTTGACAGCTGAGAAATTTTATGAATTTGAACATGTTTATTATGATGATGTTGGACACAATAATGATTGTCAAAATTTTTGTTTAGATAGGTTAGCTTTTGTTTGTGGCAATGAGTTGAATTGTGGGTTTGGATACTAAACCTCGTTATTTTTAACAAATTAACAAGGTTTACTAAGTGCTTGTGCGGGGGGGTTGTAACAAACTGGGTTTGTTGTAAGAATTATCCAGAAGATTCCAGAATGTTTAGTTACAAGGGAGAATGGGAAGCTGGACCGCATGGCGACCTCGGGACCTGTCCCCAGAGAATTCGTGGTGAAAATAACCACCTTTGTGCACAAGTTTCATAATGAATCATTCTACAGTATTCACTTATTTAGAGGAATTAGCCTTCATTCATTTTGCAGTCAAATTGTATTGTATAGTACTACTGTTCATAATATCAAGAGTATTCTCATTATTAGAAGGAGTTTAAGTCACCATCAGTGACGTCACAAGCAAGAACTAGGCTGTGATGCGGAGTGACCGGAGGTCATAGGTCACGAGGTTCCATGTCCTCTATTTCTCAAAGGTCAAATAGCTATTTTGTAATTGGGAATAGCTCTTCCTTAAGATGTTTGTGTAATTTAAACTTCAGTACAATAAGTCAATCAATCTGGATAATTCAGTACGACAGAGTTTAATTGTTATAACTTAAGCCTGGCCAAGTAACTTGGTAAGCAATGCGGAACAATACTCTGCTCTAGGCTCCGGAAGAGAGGAGCATCAGAGAGAGGACGGGCAGTGTTGTAACACGGGCCGGGTTCTCACTTCCTTCTTCTCTCTCTTTTTTTCTCTTTACCCGTGTTCTTTACTTTAGTTCTTAACCAAGGGACCCCACGACTTTTACTCGAGCCGACTCCACGCCACGTGGTCTCAAGACGATTTACCGACTTGAGATTCTACAACCCGTATGACGTGAAAATAGACTTCTAGCAAAGTTCTAGGATCTCCTTTCCGCCGCCACCACCAGACCAGTAACCAAATAAGCAATGATCGAGGTCTGGGTCGACCACGCTAAATAATCAACCTTGGGGCTTGATCCCCACTAGTAAACCAAAACTCTTGGATCTTGTGTGTAGTTAATTAAAATCAACATGAGTAATAATCCTGATTCGGTGTTAGAATCGGCGCCCAATTCAACTCGGCCACGTGGGAACCACGTGACAAGGACAATTCACAAAAGAAAATGGAAATAATAAAAATGCAAAATTACTAACTAATTAATTTATTCAAATCTAAAACAGAGTAAGAAATTATAATCCTGACTTGAACACTCCCTGACTGAATATGCCCTGACTATAAATTTAACGGCAATGAGTGACCTATCACTAAGAAACTCCAAGCAACTTTTACCTTCTATAGACAGCTAGATGTTGTGTTGCCTTGGGGGAAGAGGTGAGATGGATGACCTCTCCCAGTTGCTGCTGAAACCACACTGCTCTGTCCTCTCTCTCCTCTACCCAGAGGCCTAGATCTGTATTCTTCCGCTAGTATCTAAGTTACTTTGCCAGGCTTAAGTTATAACAATTAACCTCTGTCGTACTGAATTATCCGGATTGATTGATTTATTGTACTGAAGTTAAATTACACAAACATCTTAAGGAAGAGCTATTCCCAATTACAAAATAGCTATTTGACCTCTGAGAAATAGAGGACATGTCAACTCTGGTGACCTGTGAACTCATAGGTCACTCCGCCTCACAACCTAGTTCTGCCCTGTGACGTCACTGAAGGTGACTTAACACTCATTCTCCTAATAATTAATATACTCTTGATATTATACAGTGATACTATACAGTGCAATTTGAATGCAAAATGACTGAAGGTTAATTTCTCTAAGTAAGTGAATACTGTAGACTGATTCATTATGAAGCTTGGGAACAAAGGTAGTTATTTCCACCGCTAAGTCCCTGGGGGATGCTCCCACGCGGGTCCCGCTTCCCATTTTCCTTGTGTAGATAACCATTCTGGATAATTTTTACAACAAGCCTCGATTGTTACAGTGTGGTAGCCGGATCAACTGGGGGAGGTCACCACCTCACCTCCCATAAGACCAGCACTCTACCCAAGCGGGTCAACATAGAAGGTAGAGTTGCTTTACGAGTAATTGTAGGGAATAGTCCACTCATTGCCGTTAAATATTCAGTTAGGGAGTGTTCAAGTAGGGAGTGAACAATTATTTAGATTTTGCTTAATTTTGAATAAATTAATTAGTTAATGTGTATTTTTATTATTTCCATTTTTCTTTTGTATTTTTGTGAAATTGTTCTTGTCACGTGGTCCCCACGTGGTCGAGTTGAAGTGGACGCCGATGCTCCTCAAATCCGAGTACATCATTCCCATCGTTTTGAATTAACTACTCAAGTAAGATCAAAGGTTATTGGTTACTAGTGGGGAATCAAGCCCCAAGGTTGAGTGTTTAGCGTGATCGATCCAGATCTCGATCATTGCTCATCTGGTTACTGATCTGGTGGTGGCGGCGGAAAGGAGATCCTAGAAATTTGCTAGTAGTCTATTTTCACGTCATACGGGTTGTAGAATCTCAAGTCGGTAAATCGTCTTGAGACCACGTGGCGTGGAGTCGGCTCGAGTAAAAGTCTTGGGGTCCCTTAGTTAAGAACTAAAGTAAAGAATACGGGTACAAAGAGAGAAATAGGGGGGTAGAAGAAGAGAGACAACCCCTTTCCGTGTTACAGCTTGTATGTTGACACTGGCTTCCTGTCTCTCTAGGACCACCATGATTGCTACTGTCTTCGCTATCTTGCGTGGTCCTTGCAACATCCTTCCTCTCGCCTCTGTCGTGATTTAACTTTTACCCCTCCTGCGGTTCCTGTTCCTCTTCACCACCTCCCTCTTCCTGCCCGGTTATCTCGCTTACAGAATTCTCTTTCCGTTCGTATTTCTAATGTTTCTCCTCGTGTTGTTCCTTCTTTGCCCCCGTGGAGAGCCCCCTTCCGCAGTTTTGTGCATCCTTGACCCATATCACTAAAGCTTTTATCTCTCCTACGGTTCTAAAACGCCTTTTCCTTGAGCACTTTTCTTCTCACTCCCGCTCCGTTTCTGTCTTCACTGATGGCTCTAAGTCTGCGAACGATGTTGGCTACTCTGTTGTTTTCCTGATCGCACTTATATGTGTCGCTTACCCCTGGAGACTAGCATCTTCACAGCGGAGCTTTATGCTATTCATTATGCTCTTCGTCTCCTGCATTCTCGTTGTCAGTCTTCCTTTGTAGTTGTTGTTGACTCTCGTAGTGCCCTCATGGCTCTCGGGTACATTAATCCAGTTCATCCAGTAGTTGTCGAGATCAAGCATTGGCTGTTTCTTGTTCACAGTAAATTTGAGTCGGTTGACCGTAAGAGGGACAGTAAATTTAAGTCGGTTGAGTTTTGTTGGGTTTGCCATATTGATGTGTCTTTAAATGAGGTTTCGGATGCTGCCGCCAAGGAAGCTGTCCGCTCTTGTCCCATCTCTCGTAAAGGTATTCCATATTCCGACTTATACTCGGTTATCCATTCCTCCATCCTTACCCGTTGGCAGGCTTCTTGGTCGTCTGTTACTGGTAACAAACTACGTTCTCTTAAATGTTGTGTTTCCTCGTGGCCGTCCTCCTACCACCGTAACCAGCGATGAGAAACAGCTCTGGCAAGGTTGTATATTGGCCATACTCGCTTAACCCATGGTCACTTGATCGAGCGCCGCCCTGCTCCTTATTGTCCTAATTGCATTTTCCCTCTTACGGTCGTGCATGTCCTTCTTGAATGTCCTAACTTCCAGGACGAGCGTGTGTCTTGCTTTCTGACCACCCCTCGCTGTCACCTGTCCCTCGATAGAATTCTTGGTGACTCAGATACTTTTGATATCGTTCGCCTTATGCGTTTTTGTTCTCGTATTGGCATCCTTGGTGATATTTAGCGCCCTCTGATTATTCCACTCATTTGGTGGTGCTACATAGCCTTCTCGGTTTGTGCCTTCTTTTGATAATTACTTCCACAACTCAAATCTGTGTAAAATAAACAGCCTGTCTTCATAAACAAAGACCCAAAGTCCATTCCATGCACCTGCCAAACCCCCTGTTTATGAATGAAAAATTCTTTACACACCTTTCACAACTGATGACATCCGAACACTACCGGAACAAGAGCTTCGCTGACGACATTTGTTCGAACCACAACACTGTAAATGCTTCACCCACTTAATATAAATACAAGTAATCGTCAACAGAACCTAAACACCTAACCAATTCCTAAATATGGTAATATATTATTAGCATATTGCTTTTTAATTATTATTATTATTATTATTATAATATTTTTGTGAAAATTACTGTTTTGAATGAACAGCATGTTAAAATTGATGAATGCGTCTTTGGGATCGCCCACTGACTGGAATGAACATAGACTGTGGACGGGATGAACTTAAAATTTAGCAAGAAAATGTTAACGAGTTAAAATGCATAAATAACATTTCAAATGTTGCAGCCCCCGTGGCGTAGTGGTAAGACGCTCGCCTGGTGTTCCGCGAGCGCTTTGTCCTGGGTTCATATCCTGGCCGGGGAAGATTTACCGAGTGCATATCCTTAATTGTAACCTCTGTTTAACTCAACAGTAAAATGGGTACTTGGTGTTAAACGATTCTTCGTGGGGGTCGTAATCCGGGGAACATAGGATTAAGGACTTGCCCGAAACGCTACGCGTACTAGTGGCTGTACAAGAATGTAACAACTCTTGTATATATAAATAAAAAAGTGGAAAAAATGTAAAACAATTAACAGTGTAGAAAGAATACATTTCATGTAATTAATGTCGCCGGTTTATGTATAAACTGTTGAATGATAATAAAATACTGTTAGAAAAACGAGACAGATACACTGCATGGTCAGTGTTCATAGAGAAAGGTTGCTAGAGTACAATTTTAGATCTCAATAATTTTTCAAAAGACATCAATAAAGAAATACGCCGTCAACAAGCTACCATAGGAGAGAAACTGGTACTTGTCAGATAATTGTTCCTCTCATCAAACTGCTAACTTAATTTAACCAAAACTCGACTAAATTCGTGTAAAAATTCGAGTCTCTGTTGCGTAATGGTAAAGCACTCTCCCGGCGCTTCATGAGAGCTTTGGCCTGGGTTCGTATCCTGGCTGGGGATTGACCAGGCGCCAATCCTTAACCATAGCCTTTGTTCACCTAACAGTGAATGGGTACCTGGTTGTTAAACGATTCGGTGGGTCGTATTCCAGGGGAAAAATTTGGATTAAGGATCTGCCCAAAACGCTATGCGTACTTGTGGCTATAACCCTTAAGCTGCTAATTAAGTAAGTAAATCCTTAAGTAAATCTCCCGAGGAGATCTACACCCCCTGTGCGCAAGAAAAAAATTAATGTTAAAAAATTATTTGATCTTCTGAAAATGTTAATTTATGTTCCCTGAACATGGTGAAAAAATCGTTGGTGACATATTTTGGGCGCAATAGGCCGAGGAAGTCTGGCAAAATAATGGCGTTGACAGAATGGTCGTCAGAGGCGGTCAGCGTCACCCGAGCTGTGAGGTGGGAGTTTCAATGTCTCTAATTGATTTTTTCTTATATTTTTGCAGTAATATTATTCAATAGTGTATAGTGTGATAGATTTATATAATAAAATGTGTGAATCATCGCTATACTCAAAAGTATGGTGTTCGTATTATGATTCAATTATTACATTCATAAAGCAATAAACAAATAGTTTTGCAGTTATTACACTATATACATACATTATATATAAGTATCTACATGTTTTGTTCACCACAACTGGACAACTAAGCTGGTATAGTTAATTCAGGCACTAGGAGACATCGCTACACACAGTCAGCTGGTGGCTGCCTCCCTCACTCATTATGTGCACTATGTCACTCATTATGTGCATTATATGCACTCATTATGTGCATTATGGTCAGGCGCACTAAAACTTCTTCCCAAACAATACTGTTTGGGGTGTTATTACACTATATACACACTTATATATTAGTATCTACATGCTGTATGCACCGTAACTGTACACCCAAGCTTGTAGGATGCATAGTGGCCATCCTCTAAACAGCTAGACAAATCATGCAGACGACGTCACCTCCGTTACCCAAACGGCTCTGTCCAATATAATTCTTTTGCAGTTATTACACTAATACACACATTATATATAAGTATCTACATTTATGTTCACCATAGAGAACCACTGAGCTGGTATGGTGAATACAGACAGTAACAGGTGAAACCACAGCCAGTAATCTCCCTCCCTCCCTCCCTCAGCATTACTCCTTCCACACAGCGCTAATTATCACAACAAGCCTTCCAATATCACAATCCTGGTCATTTTTATCACAATCAGGGGTCATCTGTAATACTGTCATCGCTAAATAATAGTAGTTACATATTTATTTGGACATTTTTAGGCGATGCTGTGGTCACAAGCTGAACAGCAATGTCCTTAGCTCATGCTGCGTGCGCCAGCCTTGGTTGCTTCCACAGTACTGTGGCTTTCACACCAGAGAATATTACCCACGATTTATTTAAACATGGCTTCTGTTTACAAGAGCCCTGAGGAAGCTGATGTGAACCCCGTGTAGCCGCGGGCCATTTGAATTGTGCTTGGCACCCTATGGCGTATATATACGCCATGCGCTCGGTGGAACATGTTACTCATAGCATATATTTAAGCCATGAGCAGTTTAAGCGTTAAACGAATATAAGAAGTTTTGTATATTTAAAAACGTCACCACTCAAGTGAAAATTCCATCTCGCGAATGAATTAAAAATACACAGCCGGCGTTTAGTGTTCCTCATGATGTCACTCAGTCGTGTGTTACAATTATACACAGTGACTGATATTTATTCACCCTGTCCTAAGGTTTCCCAACGTCAAGAAAACAGTCAATTTAAGTGTCCTCTCCTAACCTGCCAGAGGGCCCGAAATGATTAATTTCGGAAGAATGATCGCTGATGTAGAGACGGGGCCCTTGATACAAGATATAGTGAACAGCAGGTATTTCCAAAAGCATTTAAAGCAGTGACTTCATAAGGTGAACATATACGCAATGTCATTACTTCAAGTATGTTCAAACAGTTATTTTAAATGCACACTTCAGTGTGCAGTCATTTCGTAAGATAATGACTACACACAAAGTACACACATAACTACACACAAAGTAAACTTAACGAGCTCATCCTCCTGTTTAGGTAGTGCTTATAGTAACGATGACGACCATCGTGCATATATTGACGTAAAAGGTTATTAGAAAGTAGAAATCGGTACTCTCGAGTTTGGACAAACTGGAAAAAGAATGTCTATTGATGTTACACAGAAGACGCAGCCTAACATAACCGCCCTAGGCCTAATACGCAGTCTGAGGCCTAAAATTGTACATATATGTGCTATACTAGGCCTAGAAATATATGTTTGATTTTTAGCATTTTTTCCGGAATCTCTAAAGCGAATAATACCAAATTCTACTCTGGCCATTACGTCTATGTATGTGCGATAGTCCATATAATCACAAAAAGTACTATCTAAACAGGACGATGGATTGATGTAGCACACATTCACTTGACATAAAGCATTTCGTAAAGAGATGATGTACAGAGGTCTGAAAATGGAGAACAACCGCACTGCGATGATTTGGAGTGAATGTTAAATATTTTTTTATATATCTGGCCGGATATCTGTGCATCTCGAGATATCAGAAATTGATTTACTTCAGAATTTGAAATGCAAGTATATCCAGCCAGGGAACATGAGAACAGGAGTCGCGAACGCTTCCTATAAAGAGCAGAGTGTTGACAACGACGGAGGAAAATCGGAGAGAGGGCCTCATTTGTTAATAAGTCTGGCCTGAAAGGTGGGAGGTGACTACAGTTGTGTGACTACAGATGTGCGACAACAGATGTGTGACTACAAATGTGTAACTACAGATGTGTGACAAGAGGGCAAGCCACAACTGGTATTTTCCCAGCATCATATTAGCAAGTATCGCAACTCTACTGATTCTTCCTCTTTCGTTCTGTTTATTAAATAAAAGTTTTAGTACAATTCAATTGAAGAAAATCAATCCCTCCATTTATTTATCAATCCAGCCGTCTATCTATTTTTCCATCTATCTATCCCTTCATCTATCCATCTATTTTTGCATTCATACATTCATCTGCTATCAATTTATTTTTGCATCATCCATCCTTCTATTCATCCATTTATGTATCCATCTGCCCATCTATCCATACATCTATGTATCTATCCATTCATCTATTTGTCCACCCATCTGTCCATCTATTTCTCATGCTGTCCATCTATTCCTCATGCTGTCCATCTATTTGTCATCTATCCATTTATCCATCTATCTTTCCATTTACCTATTCATCCTTCTGTCTGTCCATCTATCCACTTATTTGTCCATCTATATACTTTTTCTTCCAACAATCTGTGAATCTATCAGTTTATCAATCCCTCCATCCACCTGTCTATCCATGTATCTATCCCTTTATCCACTCATCAAAATATCTATCCATTTACATATCACGCTATCCTTTTTATATATATCCGATCCATCTATATATCGATCCAACCATCCATCCATCTATCTATCCATCCATCCATATATCCATCATTAATGTACCTACTGTCAGTTTGTCTTTGTCCCACTGTCTCTACATTTTTCTTCCTGTCTCTCATGAATTTGTCTCTGTCACCGTCTGTGTTTATGTCTTTTGTATCTGTTTAATCTGTCTGTGCGTGGCCGTCACTGTCTCTTTCTGTCTTTTATAAAAATTAAACTTGGCCATGTACGTTTTGAATGAACTCGTGTCTTTGTCGTCTATTTTTATCCCTTTCCTCCCTCCCTTAAATTTTGTTTTTCCTTGACCCACATCACTGAAGGTTTTACTCCTCCTACAGTTCTGGAACGTATTTCCCTTTTAACATTTTTCTTCACACTCCCGCTCATTTCCATCTTCACCGATTGGTCTAATTCTGCAGGCGGTGTAGGCTACTCTGTTGTTTTTTCTGGCCACACCTATATGTGTCGCCTGCCTCCGGAGACTAGCATCTTCATGGCAGAACTTTATGCTATTCTCTACGTCTTCTGCTTTCTCGCTGCCAATCCTCCTTTGTGGTTGTAGTTGACTCTCGCAGTGCCCTCATGGCTCTGGAGTCCTTTAATCCAGTCCATCCGGTGGTAGTCGAGAGTCAACACTGGCTGTTTCTTATCTCTAGTAGATTTAATACGGTAGACTTTTGCTGAGTTCTAAGGCATATTGGTGTCTCTTCCAATGAGTGTGCGGACGCTGCCACTAAGGAAGCTATCCGCACTTGTCCCATCTTCCGTAAAGGTATTCCTAATTCCGACCTTTACCCAGTTATTCCTTCCCCCCATCCTCGCGCGTTAGCAGGGTTGTTGAATTTCTGTTACTGGTACACAACTGCGTACTCTTAAGTAGTGTGTTCAAATGGCCTTCCTCCTACCACCGTAACCGGGGTGGGAAACGGGTCTGGCAAGGGTGAGTATTGGCCATACACGATTAACTCACGGGCACGGGCATATATATATATATATATATATATATATATATATATATATATATATATATATATATATATATATATATATATATATATATATATATATATATAGTATATAT
>WNGS01048456.1:0-13813 GCA_020271785.1 Procambarus virginalis | reverse complement strand
ACTTTTTACTCTTCTGACGTTAGTTCTCGAGCTACTATTTCATTTTGGTACCAATGTGTTCGCAATAAAATTCTCTAGAAGAACATCAGTAAAACGGTCACTAAAAGTATAGGGAGACCAGCAGCAAATAAAACTACGTAGATGACTCGCCGTGAGCGCAAAACGGCAACAAAATGTCTACTCTTGGGATTGTTGTCAACTCCACACTGTCCTACAGCGTTAATTTTGGTATCATGGATTCGCAATGAAATTCCCAACACAGTGATATGAATATAAACGTAGAATCATAGTCGCGGCCCACCCGCAAGAGTGTGGGAAGTGGTGGAACTGTTACCCCCGTATCGGTGACGCAACGACACAAGCGCGATACGGTGCTTCGAAAGTTTATACTTATTTGACTGTCCTGACATTATTTTTGTATGTACGTCATTCATTTTTGTGTCAATGTGTTCGCAATAGAATGTTCTATAAGCACGTAGGTAAAAGATCCAAAGCGTAAGTTAGAATAGCGCCAAATATAAAACGCTGGAACATATCAGTGAGCGTCAAATACACACGAAATGTTTATACTATTATGTTTTTCAAGTTTATACTTGTTGCACACAGTTATTTTTGGTTGTACATGGATCAGAATAAAATTCCCTAAACAGACATATGCATATAATAAATGATAAGGTGTAAACATGCCCAGTATAAACGGCTAAAGTCACCCACCTGCAACCCGTTTGGGACACTCTTGCAGACACGCAACACCCCGAAAAAATCTATGAAGTTTCGAGTCTACTTACGGCAGTTTATGGGATACAGTGTTCATTCTGGTATCAAAATACTCCCAATAAGTTATACTACAAGAAATTGGACAAAATAGTGTACTTACCAAGAAAAAACTGGTTGTGGAAGAGTAAGTTGAGCATCTTTTCTTCACTCCACCTTCTTCAGGTCAACATTCCTGAAGTTGCTCAACAGATGTTTTGTAGGTGGAGTGAAGCTGTTGCGGGTGGTTACTTCTTCACCACCCAATACACTCTTTTCCGGTGGTAACTGGTGTAGCAGGGAATAACACAGAGTGCAACGTTACAGGTCTTGCATCCTATGTTGGTGTCCTTCCTTTTACCGGACTGTGCACAGACATGACACTTGAGACGTTTTGGCAGTTTGTAAAGTTCATGTTTCAGTTTGTAGTTCAGGCGATGTTCAGAATCAACAATAGGGCCACGTCTTCTCGGTGTTGGTTGAGCATTTGAGTCAGAGTCATCTGACAAAACCGGCTCGTCAAATGGCAGTGTGCCAGACATCTCGGTTTCTGAGTCCGTTCCTGCGTCAGCTTGAGGTGTTGAAGTAAATAAAGGCTGCCTCACACCAGATGGTCCAGGAGTTTGCACGGCGTCAGCATAGGCAGGACCTGTGTCATCATTTATGTCTGGAGCGTGCTGCAAGTGATGAGATACTGTTGCTATTTCAGGCCAATCTTCCATGTCCCAGTGCAATAGGGCCCAAATTGCCACCTCGTGGAATTATAGCAATGTTAGCTTTTTCGATCAGTTGTATAGTATTTGTACAAAACAAAGGCATTATGCAATGCCATTTGCAGAAAATAAAACGTGATCTTTTTGGTCCACTTGTGAGTTTTCCTGGTAAAATGGTAATACTTCACCATTTGATCGAAGTGGTCCACACCTTTCCATGAACTTATTGTTTCACAAATTGCAGTAGGCTTGTTCACTGGTACCTGTTGTAGTCGAGTTGTTCCGTCGCGATTGCGCAATCGTTTTCTTCGCTGACATTGCTGAGTGTCTGCATTGTGGATGTTTGTAATGATTGAGACCACTCGCTTGTCTTTCCACAGTAGAATGAAGGTGTTATCTTTGTGGCGGTATATGGTGGTATCCAGTGGAAATTTAGCCTTGGCTATAGTTTGCAATTCCTTTGGGGCGCCGCGTAGCAGTCTAATTGTGCCACATGTGTACACCCCAAGTTCTCTCAATTTTTCTGTTAGGTTTACCGAGTTGTAGTGCAGTTTCACTGCTAGAATCACTTGGCACAGTTGGTCGTGTAATCCTACGTCGAGAAACATTTCTGGTAGTTAGTTTTCTAGGTGGTTTACATACACCACGTGTGCGCCTAGATGGAGGAGGAGGAGGGAGTAGCGGTGCCTCATCCTCCTCTGTGAGGTGCTCGGTCTTCTCATCACTCGTTGCTGTATCATTCGCTCTTTGGACGCCACTATAATCGTTGTAGTCATCCAAATCATCTTCAAGTCCTTCAACATCACCTGCATCATACTCAGCTTCTGATAAAGCTGCCACAACTTCAGGAATTTTCATGGGTGTGAGTTTCATTCCCTTGAACTTTTGATAAATCATAGTTATTCTGTCCTCTTTCGAGGACTTGGACACTTCCTTGGGCGTAGAACGGCTTGGGCCTTGACCTGGATCCATTGTTGATGAATGTATTGGTATAAAACCACGGAACGGGTATAAATGCAGAAAACCGTTCGAGTTTGGCGCGCGAGGGAAACGTGATCGACTCACGAAACGTGACGAGAAAACATTGGGCCTGTCACGTGACCGGGTAGGCCGACGCGCCATGCGCCCTAGCAGTGAGAAAGAGAACTTCATGGCGCTCAGTTTGAAACAAACCAGAAGTAAATCGGATATAAAATTGAATTTTATACAAATATTTTTACGAAGACATAAATTTGAGTCCTGTGTGCATGAGCGGGTAGACGAAACAGGACTCGCGGGAGAGTCCTTGGCATGCGAAAGTGATATTTACCACTTTAATAATAATATGCTATGCTTTTTAACACCACATACAAGCTGTTTTTTTCCTGTAGAATTTATTTCATTTATTTTACCCTTATGTTTTCAGATATGGAAAAGATAAAGAAAAGAAAAGTGGACAGTGAGTGCCGTCAGTCCAATGACGAATGGAAGATAAAGTACTTTTTGTGATAGCAAATGATAAAGCTTTATGCCTCATATGTAGAGACAGTGTTGCTGTTCTGAAGGAATACAATATTCGTCGGCACTATGAATCTAAACATGGCTCAAGTTATTCTCACATCACAGGAGCAGAACGCACTAAAAAGTTTGAATCATTTCAGCACAGTCTGCATTCTCAACAAGCTGTTTTCAGTAAGAAAAAATCTGAAAATGAAACTTCAACTAGAGCCAGTTACAAAGTTGCCTATGTGTTGGCCAAAAAAGGAAAACCTTTCACTGATGGTAGTATCATAAAAGAGTGTATAGTGGAAGCAGCAGGAGAGGTATGTCCAGAAAAAGTAAACCTCTTCAAAATGATAAGTCTTGGGTCAAATACTGTTGCTCGTAGAATTGAAGATTTAGGAGGCGACATAATTCGGCAAATAAAGGAAAAAACAAAAAGATTTTGTTGGTATTCTCTTGCGTTGGATGAATCAACTGATGTGTGTGATACTTCTCAGCTCTTAGTATTCATTCGTGGTGTTGATAGTGAATTTAATGTGACCCAAGAATTAGCATCAGTTCACAGCATGCACACCACAACAACTGGAGAGGACATTTTCAATGAAGTAAGTAAAACTATGACAGAATATAACCTGGAATGGAAACAAGTGCAGTGTGTGACAATTGATGGAGGAAAGAATATGTCTGGGACAAAGAAGGGTTTGGTTGGGCAAATTACAACAGCTTGTGAGGGGAGGATTCTCAAAACCCATTTTTTTGCATTGCCTTATCCATCAACAAGCATTGTGCCTAAAATATGTTGATATGTCTTGTGTCATGAAACCTGTTGTTTCTGTGGTTATTTCATTAGATCTCATGCACTCAACCATCGGCAGTTCCGTGATTTCTTGAAAGAAATTGATGCGGAGTTTGTTGACTTGCCTTATTATACAGCAGTTAGATGGCTTAGTTGTGGAAAGGTTTTGCTGCATTTCTTTGAGCTCAGATTAGAAATTGATTTATTTCTCACAGAGAAAAATAAACCTCAGCCATTATTATCAGAATGTGAATGGATTTGGAAATTGGCATTTTTTGCAGATATGACAGGTCATATGAATAACTTGAATCTGAAATTGCAAGGCAAAACAAATTTGACCAGTGACTACTTTGTTCATGTCAAGGCATTCAGAGCAAAACTTGCTACTTGAAGGCCAGGTGAAGGTTAAGAATTTTGCTCATTTTCCATGTTGTGAAAAATTTCATGCAGAAAGTAAAGTTGAATTTCCTTTTTCATTTGCAAATGAAATAATTTCAGATTTAAAAAACAGTTTCAGAAGCGATTTGCTGACCTTGATGCCAAAGCAAATGAAATCAGGCTCTTTCATAATCCATTTGACTGCAATGCTGAAAATCTTCCAACTCAATTTCAAATGGAAATTATTGATCTCCAGGCAGATGACAGACTGAAAGATAAGTATTGAGAAGGAAATCTGATTGAGTTTTATAAATGCCTGCAGCCAGATCAGTTTCCAAATTTGATAAAGTTTGCTTGTAGTTTTGTGTCCATTTTTGGTTCAACATACTTGTGTGAACAAACATTTTCCAAAATGAAGTATGTGAAATCTAACTATCGAGCAAATTTGTCTGATGATCACTTGAAATCAATTCTTACAATTGGCTCATCTAATCTGGAACCTGATTTTAATGAAATTTTGAAGTCAAAACGACAGTATCATTCGTCACACTAATTTGGTTGCATAAAACTAAAGGCAGGAATCTATTTAGTTTACCCTAATTTTTTCAAAAAGATATGTTTTAATTTTTCCATGTTTATACTTTAATATTTGAGGAAATTAAATTACTGGCACTGATTTTTTTTTTTCATTTTTATTCCTTCGGCCCGCATAAATATGGGAAATATATAATGTGGCCCTTACATTGAAAATTTGGAGACCCCTGACTTAGACAATCTTATGATACACATATTGTATATATTTAATATATTTATTATCTTTGTATGCTTATGTATAACCGTTGGCGAATGTCGTTGAATCCGCCCAAACCCCCCCACCCCCACTCCCTCCCCTCCTGTGATGGACTTGCCAGTGTTGCCATCTCTTTAAATGTGAATTCTTTGTGTACTTATTTTTGTATTTCATAATTTCTTTAATGTATTGAATTATTATTATATATCATTATGTAAAGCTGTGCCTTATACTCTTGAGGTTGTTGTATTGTGAATTAGAAGTTTCTGAGTGAGTTTGTATTGTAATGAGTTAGCGAGATTTGAAAGTTGAAGGTCAGTTGACTTATTGGAGTTGGTTACAGTATCGCCTCTCGGCAAGCTTGCCTCAAGAAGTCACTGTTCTCTGATCTCCTCAGGCGAGCGGACCTGTTAGGGTTTAGTCCGTGATTTGTGACCTTATTTGGTAGTGTTGCCTGCTAGAGTTATGCCCATGTAACTGTATGTATTTATATGGATTATTTTCTGCTGTTGTCCATTATGTATACCAGGTGGTGGGTGATTTTTATGTCTTAGTGAGGTGATACATTGTGAGGTACTTGTGAAATGCCAAGGAGCTGTATGTGGTATTATTCCTCTTACCTCATGTGTCATTGTTTGACACACCACCACCCATGTTGGTATTTGGGCATATAGGCACTAGTGCTCCACTGCGCCAGGCAAAGTACCTGGTGTCAGCTTGTGTTGATTGATGCAATTTACAGACCTGTATTTGATTGATAATGCCCAGTTGTTGAGAAGCTGGATATATAGTGTTAGTGTGTATGATATTAATAGAGTGTTTTATTTATTACTGTTGTGGAAGGTTCTTAATGCTAGTAAACTGGAAAATTTGTTGCTAGGCTTTTACTCCCCTAGTACCTTGATTGATATGTGGCCAGGCTATGTGTTCCAGTGATGCTGTAAGTTACTCCCTTAAGATATGTATATCGAGGTCTTATCTCTCTGACCATAACAAGTACAGGTTGTGTGGTGATGATGCTGCTGGGAGTTGTATGGTGAAGAAGCTGATGCGGTTTGTGTGGTAAAGATGATGAAGGTTGAGTGGTAAAGAAGCTGCTGTGTGATGATGCTGCTGGGGGTTGAGTGGAGATGTTTTGAATTGTGGTGGAGATACTGCAGGAAGTTGTATGGTGAAGAAGCTGCAGGAAATTTTATGGTGAAGATGCTGCTGAAGGTGTGTGGAGAAGTTTTTGTTTGGGGTTATTATGACCACGCGTACTGAGGCTGGTGTATTGATGTACTCAAACTATTCAGTGATATCAGGCTTTAGCTTGAAAAACTCCTTGCATGCTTATTGTATGTAATAAATGCTGTATAGGAAACATTATGTTGACCATGTGTAATTACTGTGTTATTTCCATTTCATTGTGAATTTCCACTTCTTCAGCGCATCTGTGGCTTTATGGTCCAGAGTTTGTGACATTTTTTGTGTTATTTGACTGCAAGGATTATTGTCATGTTGACCTAATGTATACCATGGATCATTTCTACTGTTGTGCATCATTTATACCAGGTGGTAGGTGCTTTTACATGTCTTAGTGAGGTGGTATTCTGAGCAACTTAAGTAATGCCAAGGTGCTGTATATGATATTGTTTCCTCATACCTATTTTTTTACTGGTTGTGACACCACCACCCTGTATTGGTATTAGCAGCATAATGGGCGCTAATGTCCCACCGCACCAGAATAGAGCCTGTTGTCCACGAGGTCCACTTGGTTTTCACCACTCGGAAAGTTCCTCGTTTCCTCGGGATTTACCACCTTGGAAATCACAGGGCTGCTCTTACATTTAAGTCCTATAGACCTGGTCACCACACATGAAGGGTACACAACATTATTCTCTGCGGCTGGTAGATCCAAGGCAACGCACTCTCCAAGATCAAAGTCTGGATGGCTCCAGTGTCTCAGAAGATCACCACGTACTTCCAGGAAGAACCCTCAGACAACAAAAGTCTTCCCTTCGTCAAGAATGGGGTAAGCAGGTCCAACCACTGTGGGCTGGAGGTCCTACACCCTATCCCTTCAGAAGGCCTTAAGCCCTGTGTCACAACAAGAGCATTGGGTCTTTTTACCTGGGTACAGTTGCAACAACGGCTAGTAATGTGGTTTGCACGTTTACAGTGACCACAGAATCGTCGGGGAGAAGATACATTACTAACTGGATTTCCCCTTGGTGCCTATAATCAAAACACTCTCAGTCAGGTATGTTTATAAAAATATCTTGGGATTTACCTCTAAGCCGCCCCTGTAAGATTTTCACCCACTGTTCCTCTGGCCAGTTCATGGACATGGCCAGTCTCTGAAAATGGTTGAAAAACCTTTCAGGGTCAAGCTCTGAAAGTTCAGGCAGGTTATGCTTTTTATCATAATGCCTGGGGTTTGAATCCCCAGCAGGTAGTGGTACAGCGGTATTTACTCTAATTCTTTCCATTTTTGGAAAGAATAAGAGTAAAAAAGTAAAGAGTAAATTCTTTTGGAAAGAATAAGATCTTTGGATCATTTTTGAGCCTTTGCTTTTCTACCTTAGCATTTTGCTCTGCCACTCTTGCCTCTTGCTCTGCTAGTTTTAATCGGGCCAGCTGTAATTCTAATTCTATCCTGCTAGATTCACTTTCAGCTGGACTGGCCTGGCCTAAAATTGTATCACTTGCCAATAGGCCCTGGTCTATGCAATTGTGTAAAATTTCATTGGTTATAACACACTATTTATTAGTTTCATTTAACTCTAGGCCCAATTCCTTGCCTAACAACACTAATTTAGCTTTGGTCAGCTTCTCAATCTCCACCACAGAAGGTGTCTTTGCCAGTTCTGCAATTTAGCCTCCATCACTAATTATCCTAGCTACTAGCCAAAGAAAAAATAAAAATTGGGAAAAAATACAAAAATTCGCACGGCCCCTATCACAAGGCAACACACCTCAATCGTGAAGAGATCTGGCTGGGTGTCCAGTCATTGCAAGATGTATCCTTTGCTAGTTGAGCTGGACCCTAGGGTACCACACACCCATTCTGCGGAATGCAAGAATTTTAGTTTTGGCACACAAAAATCTAAATTTTTTACAATTTATGTATAATATTCCAAATACAGGTCAGGCCAAGCACTTGTTATGGAAAAGTATGTAGTTAGACTGAGAGTGCCACTAGTAATAATCAAAGGAGTTCCTAAAATCAGTAGAGATCAAATAGGCCCGGCACCCAATATGATTATAACCAGCACTAAATTACTGGCTTTAAAGTAATTTCTGCAGTCTAGTGGTAGATCAACTGCTCCATTTCAACAGGAAGAAGGGATACTCCTTTCTTAGTACTTATTTATTAAACCCTCTAATAACCCTCATATACATTAATACCATCATCTACTTTACCACTCTACCTTACGTTAACTACTGTGACGGTATTCCCCCCTTCTAATTCTCCCACGCCTGCTGTAAGAGTCATGTCCACTATTCCCGAGCGTTCTCTACATTGCAGGCATCAGTTGAACATATGTGGGAGAGAGTAGTATTCTCGATGAGCCGAGAAATTCGTGAAAGAAGAATATTTTGGCCTGTGGGATAGGCCCTTTAGGGAGCCAAAATGGCGCTGGCAAGTCTGTTCTCCCGCCAAAACTGTGTGGCATCAGTGTCGCCAGATTGGTCACCGTCAGCGACGTGGCACTGGGAGCCAATGAAAACCTACTTTGGAAAATGTGACGTCACATAGGCAGGGGGAGTCCAGCCGTAGCGGCGCTTTCGCGCCATCAGTCTCACACGACGCGTCCGAGAGGCTGGACGTGCGACCGGTCATCCTATCAAAGTGACGGATTACTGAGCTACGGTGGATATAAGCGTCTCCTGTTGTTAGCGCGCACTCTGTGAGGTCTTCCTGCATCCCAGATGTGGCTCAGATAAGGAATTGACAGAATATTGAGCAACAAGTGCTCAGGGACAGGTGCGTTGCAAGAAGTGGGCCGGGCATCGACGTGTGCAACGTCCTTGACAGTTCACCAGAATAGGAGACAGTTTAGTGGCTGGGCCATTCTACCGTGAGCGAACCGAGTTGACCGCTTTTGTCAACTAGGTTGAACGTGTGATCGACGATCCTGTCAAGTTTGACAGTAACCCCACCTTCGTGGAACCCTACGAGTCAACAGTTGGATGCAAGCACGTCGAGAAGTCTTCCCAAATACCTAGTGACATACCTTGACGACGAGGGAATTGACAGTGTAGTGAGCTTCAAGTGCTCTGAAGTCGGGTGCTGTGCGTGTGGAGCTTAAGCAGTATCGTCTGGGACGGCTGATAACTTCACAGAGACATCGTAGTGGTGAGAGGCAGTTCCTCTGGGAGTACAGTGACAAGGGACTATTTGGGAAACGTACGACGACCGCCGAGACGTAAGCTGGCTGCCGTAGTTGGGAGGAAAGTTGACGGCCAGGAGAACGACTTCAACCCTGCAACGAACTGGAGGAGAAGCACGGACCTGCAGTGTACAGAAAGCGGCGAGACGCGAAAATCCTAAGGCGTTGGCTTGTGTTTCTGGAGGGTGTACGAGGCAAGAGCCTGGACCAGGAGCTACAACCCAACTGTCATCCTAGGATAGGTGAAGTAGGTGTTTACAGTTACCTTCCCATTTCCCCTTTAGTTAGCTATATATATACTTGTCAGAATATTTTATATGTCGTGAGCAAGTCTCGCCTGAGTCTAAGTCACAGAGAGCACAGTGTGTGGTGAGGCTACCCAGAGCGCTCACAGTATCAGTTTACATATATATCTATGTGTGGGTGTGTGCAAGCACCAGGATTCATTAAGGAATTTACTGTGACTGTAATTCATTTCCTGTGATTATTATTATTATATATATTAGTAGTAAACCAGATTTGGTGTTAGGCTATGAGCCCAGAATTTATATAAATGCCTGTGTACTGTTCTCCATGATTTATTGATATAAATGCCTGTGTATTGATCTCCATGATTTATTGATATAAATGCCTGTGTATTGATCTCCATGATTTATTTGATATAAATGCCTGTGTATTGATCTCCATGATATTTATATATATATATATATATATATATATATATATATATATATATATATATATATATATATATATATATATATATATATATATATATATATATATATATATATATATGCCTTGTAATTTGATTAATGATTTATCTATGACATGCGTGTGTACTGAATAATATCATATACGTGAAGTGATTGCCAGTGATATAACTTTAAGAGGACGTATAGATTTAAAGATAAGTTCAGTGATCAAGCGAGTGCATTCACAGTAAATATTATTAAGAATAGAGTAATCTTTTGGTACGGTGAAAAGTCACTGTGAGTGCAGTGTGAATAAGATATTGATCGTGAGGCCAGTGAAGTGGTGTATCGCATCCCAGTGGAATCATAAGTATGTCATGTGAATGTTAAATACAGTGTTTTGCGAAAAGTTAAATAAACGGGGATCGTGACAGAATTAGAAAACAAGTACTAGCCTTTCTCACGGTCGCGAGGGCCCCGATCAGCTGATATCTGACAGGTGACGCGAGGGGCTGCCGGATGTTGCCATATCGGTGCACCCAGATTATTTGCTGCGGATTGAGCAGCTGTTATACATTGATCCTAATATGTTTATTGATGCACATGTTTCTCGTTGTTTTTTAAGTAAAATACCAAAACTCTTTGGTGTTTGATATCATCCCCTCCATTTATCTTGTGACTGTCAAAAGGAAATAGGAGAGTGACAGAAGTAATTACTTGCCTGAGACCAAACTAGTCGAAATTGCTCTTACCACAATTACACCTCACCACTGCAGTGTTACTGGACACCTAAAAACACCAGTTGGCGACCTTGAAGGCTGTGTGATAGTTCTGTGCCGGGGCGGGCCACAGATTGAGGGAATAATCTGTGTCTCCACTCATCTTACAACTTAAGGCCGGTTGCGAAATCGACTGGGGGTACTCTCCTGGGCGTGCAGTGGAGCCTAGAGGATCGAGGGAAGACCCGTAGAACGACGGTGAGTAAGGGTTATTGTCAGAGCAACCACCTCGAGAGGAGATCCAGTCTACCGTTGCTTTAACCCTAACCCGAACCGTGAACACCCCGACACTACCTTCGTCCACTTAGGCAGGATACAAGGTTTACACTTACAAAAACTAGTGTAAAGTCTACTTAGAGAACAGCACTTGTAAGGCTTGAAGCCCTGGGTAGCTAAAACCCACGTGGTATCCTAGTCACAATGGAATACACTTAATGATGCCAAAACACTGTCTTAAAAACCGCCTCTAACAAAACCCAAACCTAGCTAGTAGCACAGTAAACACACGGAACAGTAATACTAAGGAACTTAACTGTAGAATAAACCCAGAATAAGGTAAGGAAAGAGAGGAGGAGGAAGAGGAGGACAAAGCCACACAGGAGAGATGTTGAACCCAACACTGCAGTCCAGACAAGAAGGAAGGAGACCTCAATGTCCGAGCTCTCTCAAGTTGTTGCTGGGAATACACCTAGCTGATCGTGCAGTTTACAAACATTACAAGTCTTCACCGACATTCAATACTGGTTACTTTAACAATTCTAAGAATAGTTGATAACTTGTTCAATATTTCATTTAATAATCAACAAGCTCAGAATCTGAATAATCTGTGAGTAACAAGGTTTCTTTTACGTCTGGCAAGGAAAATTGAAACAAAGGCGCATCCGCGGTGAGAGGAGCCAGATTATACATGTTATTGTTAATTAGTAGTAGTAGGCATCCATCAGTCTCAGGACTATGGAGTTGCGCTCTGGTTGTCGGTCTGGGATGGCCTTACCAGGGCGCAAAGCCAGGGTAGGTTGAATCGGGGAGAGGTCAATTTGTGCTCTAAATAATTACTTTACATTAATTGATAGGATTGGATCTTGTTAATTAACTATCCTTCTAACATGATCCAATCCTATCATTAATGTAAAGTAATTATTTAGAGCACAATTTGACCTCTGGTTTCCAACTAGGGAACCCAGGGTAGTAAAACTCTGCAAGCACAAATAGGAGAGTACACACACGCACACACGCACACACTAACAAGGCGGGAATTGACAGGTTGGACAAATCATCTCCCTCGGTCGCTGGGTGACTGCAGATCCTCTCCATGGTCGCTGGATGGCTGCAGATCCTGTCCACGTGTCACTGGTGGGCTGCAGATCCTCTCTCCCGGTCGCTGGTGGGCTGCAGATCCTCTCCCTCGGTCGCTGCTGGGCTGCAGATCCTCTCCCCCGTCGCTGCTGGGTTGCAGATCCTCTCCTTCGGTCGCTGCTGGGCGGCAAATCCTCTCACCCGGTCGCTGCTGGGCTGCAGATCCTCTCCCGCGGTCGCTGCTGGGCTGCAGATCCTCTCCCTCGGTCGCTGGTGGGTTGCAGATCCTCTTGCCAGGTCGCTGCTGGGGCTGCAGATCCTCTCCTGCGGTCGCTGGTGCCTGCAGATCTTCTCCCTCTGTCGCTGCTGGGCTGCAGATGCTCTCCCGCGGTCGCTGCTGGTGCAGATCATCTCCCCCGGTCGCTGGTGGGCTGCAGATCCTCTCCCCCGTCGCTGCTGGGCTGCATATCCTCTCCCGCGTCGCTGCTGGGCTGCAGATCCTCTCCCGCGTTCGCTGTGGGCTGCGGATCATCTCCCTCGTTGCTGGTGGGCTGCAGATCCTCTCCCCCGGTCGCTGCTGGGCTGCAGATCCTCTCCCCGGTCGCTGGTGGATGCAGATCCTCTCCCCCGGTCGTGCAGGACTGCAGATCCTCTCCCCCGGTCGCTGTGGGCTGCAGATCCTCTCCCCTCGGTCGCTGGTGGGCTGCAGATCCTCTCCCCCGGTCGCTTGGGCTGCAGATCCTCTCCCGGTCGCTGCTGGGCTGCAGATCCTCTCCCTCGGTCGCTGCTGGGCTGCAGATCCTCTCCCCCGGTCGCTGGTGGGCTGCAGATCCTCTCCCTCGGTCGCTGCTGGGCTGCAGATCCTCTCCCTCGGTCGCTGGTGGGCTGCAGATCCTCTCCCTCGGTCGCTGGTGGGTGCACTCCTCTCCCGCGGTCGCTGCTGGGTTGCAGATCCTCTCCCCGGTCGCTGCTGGGCTGCAGATCCTCCCGTTGTCGCTGCTGGGCTGCAGATCCTCTCCCCGGTCTGTGGGCTGCAGATCCTCTCCCTGGTCGCTGCTGCGGTGCAGATCCTCTCCCCGGTCGCTGCTGGGCTGCAGATCTCTCCCCCGGTCGCTGCTGGGGCTGCAGATCCTCTCCCCGGTCGTGCTGGGCTGCAGATCCTCTCCCCCGGTCGCTGCTGGGCTGCAGATCCTCTCCCCCGGTCGCTGCTGGGCTGCAGATCCTCTCCCCGGTCGCTGCTGGGCTGCAGATCCTCTCCCCGGTCGCTGCTGGGCTGCAGATCCTCTCCCCGGTCGCTGCTGGGCTGCAGATCCTCTCCCCGGTCGCTGCTGGGCTGCAGATCCTCTCCCCCGGTCGCTGCTGGGCTGCAGATCCTCTCCCCTGGCGCTGCTGGGCTGCAGATCCTCTCCCCGGTCGCTGGTGGGCTGCAGATCCTCCCCCGGTCGCTGTGGGCTGCAGATCCTCTCCCTCGGTCGCTGCTGGGCTGCAGATCCTCTCCCCGGTCGCTGCTGGGCTGCAGATCCTCTCCCCGGTCGCTGCTGGGCTGCAGATCTCCCCTCGGTCGCTGCTGGCTGCAGATCCCTCCCCCGTCGCTGGTGGGCTGCAGATCCTCTCCCTCGGTCGCTGCTGGGTGCAGATCCTCTCCCCGGTCGCTGTGGGCTGCAGATCTCCCCCGGTCGCTGGTGGGCTGCAGATCCTCTCCCGTTGTCGCTGCTGGGCTGCAGATCCTCTCCCCGGTCGCTGCTGGGCTGCAGA
>WNGS01048454.1:0-41243 GCA_020271785.1 Procambarus virginalis | reverse complement strand
GTTTAGGTTCTGCTGGCGATTATTGTATGTGTAGTACTGTACGTGGGTGAAGCATTTACAGCGTTGTGGTTCGAAACAAATTCGTCCCAGTGAAGCACTTGTTCGGATATGTCGAATTCAGCAGGTGTGACTCGTGGTGTAAACCGCTTTCTTCATAAACAGGGGGTTTTGCGGTGCATGGAATCACTTTTGGATCTTTGTTTGGAGGACGGGCTGCGGGATTTACAGACAAAGGTTCATGTGTGGCTGGAACAACTGGGTTGGTGTACCAATCAGACCTGGGAACAGACAGACACAACACAGCGGAAGCATAGATATACTTTGGGTTTGGTGGAGGTGGAACCCCAGAGCACGGTAAAAGCTGCTACCCGAGTCAAGTATAGTAATAGTTCACCTCATTGCCTCTACAGGAAAATCTAATAAATACTAAATTATACTAACCAAGGAAGTTACTTTATTGTACACCGCGAGATCTCGTCACCATAGGGTGGCGAGACTGCACCTGACTACTGATGAGCGATGACAGAGGGTCCTCCTCATCCCCTGACTCGTCGGTGAAGCCATGAGTCAGCACTGCTGAGTCAGGAACTAGACCCGCTGAAGGCAGTTCTAATTCCTCTCTAGCATGATATTGTTTCAATTTATTTACATGAATTGTCCTTTCCACCTGGTCCTCGAATACTCCTTTTATAACAAGATTAACCGGCCCAGCCCTATTAACTACTCTATACGGTCCTCGCCACCTCGGAGCAAGTTTCCTACTCTGATTGGCGGGCGCAGCCTCATTCACTCTCAATACGAGGCTTCCTTCCTTCAACTCAAGAGGGCGCACTTTCTTGTCATAAAAATGAGCATACCGATTCCGTGCCTTCTTGTACGCTTCAGCGGCAATAATCCACGCATTTCTCATTTTTCCAAGGACCTCTGAAGGATAGTCCTCCCCGTATGCAACGTTATGTCTGTTAACCCTCAAACCGCGCATATCATATATAAATGATATCAGTGACAAAACCGAAACCGCGCACATCATTTATATATGATTTCGTGTCTAGCGCTATAATTTAAACGCCCCGCCTGGGATAGGGGCAGCTATAGTACAGCCACGACCGATAGTTGCCAGATGCCACCTAGAAAAAAAATCCAGCCCAACATTCTTGGGTGTGAGAGCGTCAGTATTGAGCAAGCCACCAAGGCTGGCGCACGCAGCACGAGCTCACAGCACCGCTGTTCAGCTTGTGACCACAGCATCGCCTACAAATGCCAAAATATAAATGATACTGCTATTATTTAGCAGTGATAGTATTACTGAAGCCCCTGACTGTGATAAAACTGACCAGGATTCTGGTAACAGCTTGATTGTGGTGATATTTAGCGCTGTGCTCGATGGAGGGAGGAGTAAGGCTGTGGAGAGAGGGTTGTGGGCGTCATCTTCTGACTGTGTGTGGCCACCATTTATTGACTGCACTCACCATACCAGCTTAATGGTTCGCTATGGTGAACACAAATGTAGATACTTATATATAACGTGTGTATAGTGTGAGATAACAGCGAGAGGAGTAGGTTGGAAGCCGCCATCTTGGAGAAGGAGGAGCGTCGTCTGCACAACTTGGCATGTTGTTTACTGATGGCTACTATGGTCTTCGGGCACCATACCAGCTTATTTGTAAAGTATGGTGAATAAAACAGGTAGATACTTATATATAATGTGTGTATATAGTGTAATAACACCACAACCAATATTGTTGGAGGACAAATATTAGTGCGTCTGGCCTTGAGGGCGGCCGCCGATCAGCTGACTGTGTGAGTAGCTACGTCTTTGTGCCTTTACTCACCATACAAGTTTAGATGTACAGTTATGGTGAACAAAACATGTAAATAAGTATATATAACTTCTGTGTATAGTGAATAAATGCAAAAACAGTATTGTGGGAGGTGAATGAGGGTGAGTGAGGTGGTGTTGCGGGAGGGAGTGGCAGTGAGTGGCTCACTGGTGTTTGGCGTTCACTCCTCGTTGCTTTTTGACTCACAAGACCAACTTAGTAGTTCGTTATGGTGAACAAAACATGCAGATACTTATATATAACCTGTGAATATAGTGTAACAACAGCAAAACTATTTGTTTATTGTTTTATGAACATAATAATTGAATCACTTATATGCACACCATAATTTTGAGTACAGCGATGGTTCACACATTTTATAATATAAATATACCACAATTCACTGTATGGAATAATATTACTGCAAAAAAACTAAGAAAAAATCAGAGACATTGAAATAATTAGGTACATAATAATATATTTGTGGCAACTGCCGTCTGACAGCTCGGGCGGAGTAGACCTCGTCTGGCGAAGGCTCTGCCAACGCTCCTTTTTTGCCACACTTCCCTACCCTATTGCGGCTAAAATATGCCACCTACGATTTTTTTGTTATTTTTTCCGTGATCAGGGAACAAAAAATAACACTTCTATAAGACGAAAGAATTTTTTGGATTTTTTTTTTTTGTTGTTGTGCCTGTGGGTGTGAATTCCATTTGGGCCCCTAGCGGTTTGAGGGTTAAGCAGACCTGAGGGGAAATTGCATGAATTACTGCTCAGTACTCACTTCCCCCTTCAGAGCAGGAGAGATTGCTTGAAATAGAGGGAATACAGAGAACATATAAGGCACGCATAGACGAGATAAAACACCTAAATTATTGGGATCGTCTCAAAGCTCTCCAAATGTACTCTCTAGAAAGGAGACAAGAGAGATACCAAATAATATACACATGGAAAATACTGGAGGGCCAGGTCCCAAATCTGCACAGTAAAATAACAACGTACTGGAGTGAACGATATGGAAGAAAATGCAAGATTGATCCAGTAAAGGGCAGAGGTGTCATAGGCACAATCAGAGAGCACTGTATAAACATCAGAGGTCCGCTGTTGTTCAACGTCCTCCCAGCGACTATAAGAAATATTGCCGGAACAACCGTGGACATCTTCAAGAGAAAACTAGACTGTTTTCTAAGAGAAGTTCCGGACCAGCCAGGCTGTGGTGGGAATGTGGCCCGGCGGGCTGCTCCAAGCAACAGCCTGGTGGTCCAAGCTCTCACAAGTCGAGCCTGGCCTCGGGCCGGGCTTGGGGAGTAGGAGAACTTCCAGAACCCCATCAAGCAGGTATCAAGCAGCAGGTACCAGTAAACAAATGAAGGGGCTGGGTGTTAATTGATTGGTTGATGGCATTATTCAAGGCTAATTGAACATAGGGTAGATGTTCATCCCAAGAGTTTGCATCATGTTCAGCAAGGATTGCAAGCATATCCTTGACCGAACGATTAGTCCGTTCCATCAATCCGTTTGCTTGTGGGTGGTAGGCTGTTGTAAAAGCCGAAGTTGTCTCTAAAATCTTACAAACTTCCCTAAATATATTCCCATTGAATTCTTGACCCCGGTAAGAGACTAAAACTTTAGGAGGTCCGAATACAGTAACGAACCTACGCAAGAACGCATCTGCAACCGTACAAGAATCCTTCTGAGGTAATGCAACTAGTGTAGTGTACCTAGAGAAATGGTCAACTAGCACCAACACGTATCTATTCCCTGAATGACTGATGTAAATCAATCAAATCGGCCCCCACACGATCTAGAGGTTCACGAATTTCAGGAAATTCCTGAAGTGGGGCTTGTACCTTAAGGGTGCCTTTCCTCCTCTGGCAACGATTGCAAAACTTCACGAAATTGATTACTTCAGAAAGTAATCCTGGGAAATAAAATAGACTATGCCTTTAAGTGGGTTTTAAAGACCCCTGATGCCCTGCAATTTTAGATGCATGCGCAAGCTTTAACCCTTACACTGCTAAGGGGTCCTGGGGACATTTACACCCCTGTGCACAAGAAAAAAAAATTCAAAATTTTTTTTTCGTCTTCTAAACACGTTAATTTTTGTCCCCTGAGCACGGGAAAAATAACAAAAAAATCGTAGGTGACATATTTTGGGCGCAATTGACCGAGGAAGTCTGGCAAAAAGTGGGCGTTGACAGAGCGGTCGTCAGGGCCGGTCAGCGTCACCCGCGCTGACAGATGGGAGTTGCCACAAAGATATTATTAACTAATTGTTTCAATGTCTCTGATTGATTTTTTTTAATTTTTTTTGCAGTAATATTATTCAATAGTGTGTATTGTAATATATTTATATAATAAAAGTGGTGAATAATCGCTATACTCAAAAGTATAGTGTGCATATGTGTGATTCTATTATTATGTTTATAAAACAATAAACAAACAGTTTTACTGCTATTACACTCTATACACAGGTTTTATGTAAGTATCTGCATGTTTTGGTCACCATAACAAACCACTAAGTTGGTATTGAGAGTCGAAAAGCAACGATGAGTTACCGCCACACACCAGCCAGCCACTCGCTGCCACTCCCTCAACACACGCACTAAACTTTCTTCCCCAACAATACCATTTGTGGTGTTATTACACTATATACAGACGATATATATATGTATATATTTTGTTCACCACAACTGTACAGCTAACCTGATATAGTTAGTTCAGGCACTAAGAGTCGTCGCTATACACAGCTGGCGGCTGGCGGCTCCCTCACTCTTTCAAGGTCACACGCACTAAACTTTCTCCCACAACAATACTGTTTGCAGTGTTATTACCCTATATACACATATTATATATAAATATCTGCGTGTTTTATGCACCGTAACTGTACACCTAAGCTTGTAGTGCGCCCAAAGAGCATAGTAGAAACTCTCTGAACAGCTAGACAAATCATGCAGACGACGTCACCTCCGTCACCCAAATGGCTCCTCCGTCACCCAGATGGCTCCTCCCAGCATAACCCTTTTGCTGTTATTACACTAATACACACATTATATATAAGTATCTACATTTGTGTTCACCATAGAGAACCTCTGAGCTGGTATGATGAATGTAAACAATAACAGGTGGCCACACAGTCAGTAAACGATGCTGTCTCCCTCCGTCTCTCAGCATCACTCCTCCTACAGCGCTAATTATTACAACAATCCTGCTATTATCACAACCCTGGTTATTTATATCACAGTCAGGGTCATCTGTAATATTGTCATCGCTAAATAATAACAATTATATATTTATTTTGACATTTTTCGGCGATGCTGTGGTCACAAGCTGAACAGCAATGCTGCTCGCTCATGCTGCGTGCGCCAGCCTTGGTTGCTCCAACAGTAATGTGCCTCTCACACCTGAGAATATTGCCCACGATTTTTTTTTTAAATTGCGTCTGTTTACAAGAGCCCAGAGGAAGCTAATGTGAACCCCGTGTAGCCGCGGGCCATTTGAATCGGGCGTGGCACCCTATGGCGTATATATACGCCATGCGCACCGTGGGACATGTTACTCAGGGCGTATATATACGCCATGCGCAGTTTAAGGGTTAACGCTGATGACTGCAACGCGTTCGGAATAACTAGTTGAAATACTGCCCTATCATTCTGGCTATTAACATAATACAGGACGCCCTGTTTCATTTCAAAATCATGAATAGGTAAATTCTTTTTCTTTTTCGGGTATTTTCCTCCTTCTAAATACTCAATTTCTTTCTGTCTAGGCTCGCTCATCTGCTATTCTCTCATTTTATCTGATGGAATGGTTTCAATATTTTCATAAACTTGAACTGCCCCTATGTTTCTATTTAGCGTGTCTGGCACAACATGTGCTGGACCCGGCTTGTACAAAATCTGGAATGAGTGAGCCGAAAGTTCGTGAGACCAGCATGACATTCGTGGGCATTTTGTTCGCTTTTTAAATATGTGTGTTAACGCTCGATGGTCCGTGTATACACTCGCTTATGATCCTCATAGGTGCTGTATCACTTGCATCCGACCTGTGTGTTAGGTCCTTATTGCGACTAGCTTCACCGTTATCATGACCCTTATGTTCTTCAAACAATAAGGTCTGAATTTCACTGACAGAGCACAATATTTCAACACCGTGTCGGACAGGTGTTTGGGAGCCAGAGGCACGTGTGCCACAAATGGTTGCTCACTCAGTACTAACCCAGCCAGCATCCCTAGTATTTCATATTTGTTATGGCAAAAGGTTCATTCGGTGTAAAGCAGGTAGGCTGCTCCATGTTTCCTACTTCCTCGAGGTTACCTTGAGGTGCTTTGGGGCTTAGCGTCTCCGCGGCCCAGTCGTCGACCAGGCCTCCTGGTTGCTGGACTGATCAACCAGGCTGTTGGACGAGGCTGCTCGCAGCGTGACGTATGAGTCACAGCCTGGTTGATCAGGTATCCTTTGGAGGTGCTTATTGAGTTCTCTCTTGAACACTGAGGGGTGGGCCAGTTATGCCCCTTACGTGTAGTGGAAGCGTGTTGAACAGTCTCGGGCCTCTGATATTGATAGAGTTGTTGACCAGACCACACACTAGAAGGTCGTCCCTTCACCTTCTAGTGTGTGGTCTGGTCAACATACTTTAGCCACGTTATTGTGACTCATCACCTGCACATGTTGATAGAGTTCTCTCTCAGAGTACCTGTTGCACCTCTGCTTTTCAACGGGGGTATTCTGCACATCCTGCCATGCCTTTTTTTCTCATGTGATGTTATTTCTGTGTGCAGGTTTGGGACCAGCCCCTCCATTATTTTCCACGCATAGATTATTTTGTATCTCTCCCGCCTGCGCTCAAGAGAATACAGATTTAGGCTCTTTAGTGGTCCCTTTAGTTTAGATGTTTAGTCGGTCCCTACGTTTAGTTTAGATGTTTTACCGAGTGGATTCTAGCAGTAAAGGACCTCTGCACGTGCTCCAGGTCAGCAATTCCTCCAGCTTTGAAAGGGGCTGTTATTGTGCAGCAGTACTCCACTCTAGAGAGCACTAGCATTTTGAAAAGTATCATCATCGGTACAGCATTTCTAGTGTGAAAAGTTCTTGTTATCCAACCTGTCATTTTTCTTGCAGTTGTAATGGCTACTTTACTGTGATCTTTAAAGGTAAGGTCTTCCGACATGAGTACAACCAGATCCTTTACATTGCTTTTTCGTTCTATGGTATGATTTGCCTGAGTTTTGTATGTGGTTTCCGTTTATATATTTTAATTTTTTCCGTAGCACATTAGCTACCACTTATCTTCGATAAACACCATATTATTTTCTGAAGCCCATAGAAAGATCTGATCTACATCTGATTGGAGGTTTGCCGTGTCCTCTATGTTGCCTACTCTCATGAAGATCCTAGTGTCAGGTGCAAGGGATGATACAGTGCTATAGGTTGTGTCCTTGTCTATGTCCGATATGAGGATGAGAAAAAGTACTGGAGCAAGCACAGTACCCTGGGGGACTGAGCTCTTCACAGTTGATGGGCTGGATTTTATTTTGTTGACTATTACACACTGGGTTCTGTTAGTCAGGAAATTGTAGATCCATCTGCCAATTTTTCCGGTAATTCCTTTTGAACGCATTTTATGTGCAATAACACCATGGTCACATTTGTCAAGGGCTTTTGCAAAATCTGTGTAAATTTCATCAGCATTTTGTTTGTCTTCCATGGCATCTAATGCCATGGCATCTAATGCCATGTCATAATGGTCCAGCAACTGTGACAGGCAAGAGTGCCATGTTCTGAAACCATGTTGTCTGGGGTTATGGAGATGCTGTGTTTCCATGTACAGTACTGTATTTTGTGATCTTACTTCTTAGCACACAATCAAAAATTTTTATGATGTGCGATGTTAGTGCTATCGGTCTGTAATTTTTTGCCTCTGCCTTATTTCCTCCTTTATGGAGTGGTGCTATCTCTGCTGTTTTTAGTATGTCAGGGATAATGCCAGTATCTAGGCTTTGTCTCCAAAGAATGTGGAGGGCCTGCAATAGTGTTTTTTTTACAGTTCTTGATGAATATGGAGTTCCAAGAATCCGGGCCTGGTGCAGAGTGCATAGGCATACTGTTTATGGCTTCTTCAAAATCCAGTGGGGATAGGGTGATGTCTGATATATGATTTGATGTTGGTATCATATCCATGAAAAATCCATTTGGGTTATCAATCTTTAGTGTATTTAGTGGCTCGCTGAAAACAGAGTTGTACTGCTTCCTCAGTAACTCGCTCATTTCTTTGTTGTCATCAGTGAAAGTTCCATCTCCCTTTGGTTTTTTATCTTGATTTTGCATAGGAGAAAAAATATTTCAGATTTCTCTCTATTTCACTGATGGCCTTTTGCTCTCTTTGCCTCTCCTGGGTTTTGTAAGATTCTTGTAGCTCAAGTTCAATTGTTTCTATTTCTCTACCTAACCTTCGCCATTCTTGAGATAGGGTGCGATTCTCAAGTTGTTCCCGGATTCGTTTTCTTCACCTATAGAGGGAACGACGTTCCCGTTCCAATCTGCATATTTTCCTCTTTTTTTCTTAGGGGTATGCGGTTAGAATATACAGTTGTACCTCGCATAACGATCACCACAAAAGGCGAAGATTTTGGGTAACGAACGGCCTGATCGGCGTCAAATTGTCCTGCATGGCGAACACTCGTTTGAGTAACGTCAACACATGGTGTGGTCGCGCTGCTTCTTGCACATTCTCAGACGCCTCCGACGATGCACATAAATTATGTTGTTCTTGTTTAACCCTTCAACTGCGCATCGCATCATATGATGCTTTGACCGACTTGCAGTAAATTGCGCATCGCATCATGTGATGCTTTGGAGTACTACGCAAGATTTAAACGGCCCGCGGATACACAGGGTTCACCACACCTTCATCAGGGCTCTTGTAAACAGACGCCATTTTTAAAAAAAATCGTGGGCCAAACTCCCGGGTGTTAGGAGCCTCAGTATTGAGTGAGCTACCAAGCCTGACGCATGCAGCATGAACTCCTAGCACTGCTGTTCAGCTTGTGACCACAGCATCGCCTAAAAATGCCATAATATACTTGTTCATGCTATTATGTAGCGATAATATTATTACAGAAGACCCCTGACTGTGATAAAACTGACCAGAGTTCTGATAATAGCAGGATTGTGGTGATAATTAGCGCTGTGCTTCATGGAGGGAGGAGTAATGCTGTGGGAGGGAGAGTGGTGGCGTTGTCCTCTGACTGTGTGTGGCCACCTTTTATTGACTGTACTCACTATACCAGCTTAGTGGTTCGCTATGGTGAACACAAATGTAGATACTGTAACCCCGCGATTATCCGGGATTCGAACATCCGAAAAACGCCTTTATACGGCCAAAATTGCAATCGGATAAAGTTATCACAATATCCGGCCAAAATAGCCACAGGAACCGGATTAACGGATAGTTTTGACGGATAAAATTTTGGGGCCCGGTTAATGTCCTGCCGAAATTACACTATCCGGTCAGTTGCCCGGATGATCGAGTCTTTTTCCGTATATGAAAACATGAGGCGGGCCATACGGTATTAATCCCGTCTGCCCGTGACTCGAGGCGCATGGTGTAGGAGGGGGTGGGGTGGGTGGGTGGTGTTGGGAGGGTGGGAGGAGAGCGTCGGGAGGGACCACCTGGGTACAGGAATTACCATTAATTTTAGAACAATTAATCATAGCCAGAAACAAATGAAATAAGTACTAGTAATTATGTAATAACAAATAAATAAGTTTTCTAAAAGCAATGTGCACAGGCTGAAGTTTCCTTAAAAAATATTCTCCTGGCAGCCTACGTAAGGTGCTATAGCTGCCCCACGCCAAGTGGACCCGTCCAACACTGGTCAACCCATGTGCGTCCGTCCCTCGTGTTATACACAGTGCTGCGCCATTAGTGAAATATTTTTTAAATAACTTTTTTATTTTCATAGTAACTTTGAACTTTTTGGCCAAGACTATGTCTGGTAGCAGCATCAATCGTTCTGTAGGTGTTAAGAGGAAGAAAGTTGTCCTAACAATTAAAGACAAGTTACTGTTATACACCTCAACGAGTGAGGCGTCACAGTGCTGCGCCATTAGTGAAATATTTTTTGAAATATCTTTTTTATTTTCATAGTAACTTTGAACTTTTTGGCCAAGACTATGTCTGGTAGCAGCATCAATCGTTCTGGAGGTGTTAAGAGGAAGAAGGTTGTCCTGGCAATTAAAGACAAGTTACGTGTTGTTCAACCAGTGAGGCGTCACAGGCAGCCAAATGCCTTCAACCAGTGAGGCGCCACAGGCAAGCCAAGCGCCTTCAACAAGTGAGGCGCCACAGGGCTAGCCAAGCGCCTTCAACAAGTGAGGCGCCACAGGGCTAGCCAAGCGCCTTCAACAAGTGAGGCGCCACAGGGCTAGCCAAGCGCCTTCAACAAGTGAGGCGCCACAGGCAAGCCAAGTGCCTTCAACAAGTGAGGGCATGCAAGCGCCTTTAACAAGTGAGGCCTCACAGGCAAGCCAAGCACCTTCAACCAGTGAGGCTTCAGCAGCTGGCAGTCAAAACTAACTTTGCTTAATGAACTGTACAGTAATTTTAAGTGTTAATTTTAGTGTTGTGTTAGTATAGGTTACGTAAATTGTTAACAATTCCTAACTTCAAGATGTGTGGCATCACTCAAGAAGACGAACACCAACAAGGTAAGTTGAGGTTTCTAGTTGAATATCTAATAATTATATGTGCCATGGCAATTCAAATTATGTTGTTTGTAGTATAAAAATTGTTGGAAATGGTCACTTTTGGACTCGTAGGTGAAAAAGTACCATTATCCGAAAAACGTGATAATCCGGTTGGGGGTCCTTCCCATATAGTCCGGATGATCGAGTGGAGACAGTACTTATATATAATGTGTGTATAGAGGGTATAAACAGCAAGAGGAGTAGGTTGGGAGCCGCCATTTTGGCGAGGGAGGAGCGTCGTCTTCATGACTTACCATGTTGTTTACTGATGACCACGATGGTCTTTGGGCACCATACCACTTTACTTGTACAAGTATGGTGAATAAAACAGGTAGATATTTATATATAATGTGTGTATATAGCATAATAACACCACAAGCAGTATTGTTGGAGGAGAAATATCAGTGTGTCTGGCCTTGAGGGCGGCAGCCATCAGCTGACTGTGTGAGGTCCTACGTCTTTGTGCCTTTACTCACCATACAAGCTTAGATGTACAGTTATGGTGAACAAAACATGTAAATACTTATATATAACGTCTGTATATAAAAGCAAAAACAGTATGGTGGGTGGAGAATGGTGGCAAGTCAGGTGAGGTGAGGGAGGGAGGGAGGGAGAGGCAGCCAGTGGTGGCCTGCCACTGCCACTCAGCATACCAACTTAGTGGTTCGTTATGGTGAACACGAATGTAGATACTTATATATAGGTGTCTGTATGTAGTGAATAAAAGCAAAAACATTATTGTGGGAGGAGAATGTGGGTGAGTCAAGTGACTTGAGGGAGGGCGTGAGTGGCTGGCTGGTACACGGCGGTCACTCCTTGTTACTTTTTGACTCATAATAGCAACTTAGTCGTTCGTTATGGTGAACAAAACATGCAGATACTTATATATAACCTGTGTATATAGTGTAATAACCGACAAAGTTTTTGTTCACTGTTTGATGAACATAATTGAATCAACAATATGCACACCATATTTTTGAGTACAGTGATGATTCACTCATTACATAAATATATCACATTACACACTATTGAATAATATTACAGCAAAAAAACTATGAAAAATCAATCGGAGACATTGAAATAATTAGGCAATTATCTCTTTGTGGCAACTCTGGCCTGACAGCTGGCGATCAACAGACCGCCTGGGATGCACGCTGAGTCAGCACCTGTTTTTTGCCAGACTTCCCTGCCCTATAGTGGGCAATATATGTCACTTACGATTTTTTTATTATTTTTCCTGTGATCAGTGAACACAAATTAACAGGTTAGGAAGAAAAAATTTTTTTTTTTTTTTTTTTTTTTTTTTTTTTTTTTTTTTTTTTTTTTTGGTATGCGCCTGTGGGTGTCAAATGGTATATAGCTATGCGCCATTTAAAGGTTAAAGCCGAGATGTTGCAAAGCATTGACGTTTTTGTAGAAAAAAAAGAAATGAAATTTCTGATATACAGTACAACAAATGTCAAAAAGGTTCGTTCGGTGTTCGGCAGGTAGGCTGCTCCATTATAACAATCTTTGTTTGTTTCAAATGTGTTCCATTTGTTTTGTATTTGTCATTTACATCTCAATAATGGAGCAGCCTACCTTACATACACTGAACAAACCATTATGACATTTTCCTTTCTTCATATGTGTTCAATATTTATTTTTCATTTGTCTTATAGCAAAAGGTTCGTTCGGTGGTCGGCTGCTCCATGTTTCTTAAATAAAAAATAAAAAAAAATAAATGAACTGTTGAAACAATTTGAAAAATTGACAAATGCCATAAAGGTTTGTTCAGTGTTTGCAGGTAGGCTACTCCATTATTGAGACATAAGTGACAAATACAAAACAAATGGAACACATTTGAAACAAAGAAAGATTGTCATAATGGAGCAGCCTACCCGACAAACACTGAACGAACCTTTTGCTATAACGAATATGAAAGACTAGGGCTGCTGGTTGGGTTAGTACTGCGTGAACAACCATTTGTGGCACGCGTGCCTCTGGCTCCCAAACACCTGTCAGACACGGTGTTGAAAGATTGCGCTCAGTCGGTGAAATTCAGACCTTATTATTTGAAGAACATAAGGGTCATAACATTGGTGAAGCTATGTGCAATAAGGACTTAACACAACGGTTGGATGCAAGTGATTCAGCACCTATGAGCATGATACAGCGAGCGTATCCAATTGTAGCTCTGAGCCCCACCCTTGCCATCTCCAATTTATATAGGTACATAGATGAATCGTTTTCTGCGTTCAGTGATGATGCATCTGATACAAGTAGCATAGATGAACAGTGTTAGCGGTTTCCATTGTGGTGTTTTCCATAGATATTTTCAAGAAACCTGAATCTCTTCCTGACTGACAGACACTCTTTGAGGCTAGCTGAATCTCTTCCTGTGTGGGACCTTACAAAGCGATCTTTTCAAGGCTACCTTACAATTTGAGCTTTTCCTATAATCGTTTCAATACTACCTTATGCTTTACAAGCTTGGCCACATACCACCTACAAGTATTAAAGCCAAGGGTGCACGCGAGTGCGTTATTTGCAAGCACACAGAACGATGAAACAGGAAGCGAAAATCTATCTGTAGCTGGTGCAACGAGAGCAAAGACGTGCTGTGTACCATGGACTACTTTGTTGATTATTACGCACCTCCAAAGTACTGAGTGTGTAATACAGTGTGTTACTGTGTAAATAGTATGTGAAACTGTACATATTGTCATTTTAGTGAATTTTTACCACGTAATATTGTGACAATAAACATTTATTGTGGACACATTACTGACACATGTATCACAGTTCCATGGAACATTATGGACGTTCTACTGTATACATATTGTAAAGGTCACAAATATGCATCATATACGATAAAAAAAATAAAAAATAAAATCGCATTGGAAATACATAAAACAAATATAGTAATTGAAAATATATTTGTGGCAACACCCAGTGCTTGAATGGCCTGTGTGACCGTGTCTGGGCGATTCATGCACGGGCGACCAGGCCCTGATGACGTCACAGCACACCTTGTCCAAGTTCCTACAGCTAATGTAAGCAAAATTTGGTATTTATTTTTACATATAGACATGTTCAGGGAAGGGAATTTATAATTTTACAAAGAAAAAAGAATTTTTTGGGAACATTTTATTTCATACGCACCGGGGGAATTTCACAATAAACTCGGCGCAGCACGGTGATTAACCCTTAAAGTGCGCATCACATCATATGACGTGCTAGGCGTTTTACCAGTCAACTGCTCTTCACGTCATATAATGTGTTGGAGTACTACGCAAGATTTAAACGGCCCGCGGATACACGGGGTTCACCACACCTTCATCAGGGCTCTTGTAAACAGACGCCATTTTTAAAAAAAATCGTGGGCCAAACTCCCGGGTGTTAGGGGCCTCAATATCACGTAAGCTACCAAGCCTGACGCACGCAGCATGAGCTCACAGCACTGCTGTTCAGCTTGTGACCACAGCATCGCCTAAAAATGCCAAAATATACTTGTTCATGCTATTATGTAGCGATGATATTATTACAGAGGACCCCTGAGTGTGATAAAAGTGACCAGGGTTCTGATAATAGCAGGATTGCGATGATATTTAGCGCTGTGCGCCATGGAGGGAGGAGTAATGCTGTGGGAGGGAGGGTGGTGGCGATGTTTTCTGACTGTGTGTGGCCACCTTTTATTGACTGCACTCAGCATACCAGCTTAGTGGTTCGCTATAGTGAACACAAATGTAGATACTTATATATAACGTGTGTATAGAGGGTATAAACAGCAAGAGAAGGTTTGGAGCCGCCATTTTGGTGAGAGCGGTGGCGTCGTCTGCACGACGCCACCGTGCAGACGACGGTGTTGTTTACTGGATACCACGATCGTCTTTGGGCACCATACCAGTTTATTTGTACAAGTATGGTGAATAAAACAGGTAGATATTTATTTATAATGTGTGTATATAGCGTAATAACATCACACAGTATTGTTGGAGGAGAAATATTAGTGCGTGTGGCCTTGAGGGAGGCAGCCATCAGCTGACTGTGTTAGGTCCTATGTCTTTGTGCATTTACTCACCATACAAGCTTAGATGTACAGTTATGGTGAACAAAACATGTAGATACTTATATATACCATCTGTATATAGTGAATTATAGCAAAAACAGTATTGTGGGAGGAGAATGTGGGCGAGTCAGATGACTGGAGGGAGGGCGGGAGTGGCTGGCTGGTACACGGCGGTCACTCCTCGTTACTTTTTGACTCATAATAGCTACTTAGTGGTTCGTTATAGTGAACAAAACATGCAGATACTTATATATAACCTGTGCTTATAGTGTAATAACCGACAAAGTATTTGTTCACTGATTGATGAACATAACTGAATCAACAATATGCACACCATATTTTTGAGTACAGCAATGATTCACTCATTTTATTATATAAATATATCAAACTACACACTATTGAATAATATTACAGCAAAAAAACTATGAAACATCAATCAGAGACATTGAAATAATTAGGTAATTATCTCTTTGTGGCAACTCTGGCCTGACAGCTGGCGAGCAACAGACCGCCTGGGACGCATGCTGAGTCAGCGCCTATAATTTGCCAGACTTCCCCGCCCTATAGCGGGCAATATATGGCACTTACGATTTTTTTATTATTTTTCCCGTGATCAGTGAACACAAATTAACAGGTTAGGAAGAAAAAATAATTTTTTTTTTTTCAAAATGACATGCGCCTGTGCGGATAGCAGGATATTAGACCCCGAGCATGTTAAGGGTTAAGGTTGCAGTACAGAACTTTTAGTGTAAAATAGTTTTCATAAACTGTATTGTAGTACTCAACATACAGCAGAACTACCTAACACTATCGCGCACGCACCGCAGACTTTGAAATAATGGGGCTAATAGTGCGGGCCATGCGGCGACGCCTAAATGTGTATACTCGTTTAAGTTTTCTCACCATAATTCTCGTGTTACGTCGTTCATTTTGGTATCATTGTGTTCGCAATTAAATTCCCTGCAGATGTATATGCATACATTGTCCAAAAGCCTGGCGAGACTCCCCACAGCAAAGCCTAAAGTTAGAAAAGTTGCCCGTGAGCACACAAAATCAGTAAAATGTGTATACTCGTTTCAGTTTTCTCACCTTAATGGTGTTAATACTCAAATTGTATGACGGTTGAAACATAACCAATCACAGGTGAATAGGCCTCTGACGTCATGCCAGACAGAGCTGCACCAGGCATGCTTTCAGCAGGCCTCGGTATTCTCACAGACCCAGAGCACGTTGGACCTCGGCTGGCCAGTTATACACTTTGTTGCCTCACTCAATAAAACTATTGAAGTGTCTACTGTGTATAACTACAACCAAGAAAGCAAGGAATACTGGTGGCAGCGGTGGGATTCAGAATTAATTTTCTGAGCTACGAAATCTCAAGTGCCCACATCACATCACGTGTGTCCAGCGCCTCCTACCTCCTGCCACCCATGCATCGACATTCAGTGGTATTGTGCCAGTCCGGGGTCCTACCATCAACCGCTACTCCAGGTCAACATCTCAGAAGGGTCAATATTTTCCTGTGAGAATGCCATTTCATCAGTGTGGGGAAAGGAAGATTTCCGCGCCAGCCAATTTGAATCTTGTGCCACCTGCGAACCTGCACCACCCACCACCACCACCGCCACCCAAGCCCACATCAACAAGCCTTGTGTGTTGCCTGTACCGTTCCAGCTATTGCAATCATCTTCTACAGCTTCAACTGCTCTGCAGCTGTGTTGTGCAATTTATTGCAAAACAAATAGGTAGACTACAACTGTCTGACTAGCATCGCCAGCTCACGACGACGACGCAGCGCCACATTGCCTCCTCTCACCATCGCTACAGCCCTCTGCTACACCATTCTACAGTGAACTTCTGTCTTCACGCCTCCATAGCAACTGGCCTTCACTCGCCATTTGATGATATAATTATTGTCACGCCCTCAACATCACACACATTCAACATCACATTCTACGATCAGGTGACAAAAATTAAGCAAGAAAGAGAAGGGTGGGCGGACTGCATTTTTTTGGACTGTCGGAAAGCCTTTGACACAGTACCCCATAAAAGGTTGATGCATAAGCTGGAGAAACAGGCAGGAGTAACTGGTAGGGCGCTCCAGTTTATAAGGGAGTACCTAAGCAATAGGAAGCAGAGAGTTACAGTGAGGGGTGAGACCTCAGACTGGCGTGAAGTCACCAGTGGAGTCCCACAGGGCTCTGTACTTGGACCTATCCTGTTTCTGATATACGTAAATGATCTCCCAGAGGGTATAGACTCATTCCTCTTAATGTTTGCTGATGACGCCAAAATTATGAGAAGGATTAAGACAGAGGAGGACAGCTTGAGGCTTCAAGAAGACCTGGACAAGCTGCAGGAATGGTCGAACAAATGGCTGTTAGAGTTTAACCCAAGCAAATGTAATGTAATGAAGATAGGGGTAGGAAGCAGGAGACCAGATACAAGGTACCATTTGGGAGATGAAATACTTCAAGAGTCAGAGAGAGAGAAAGACCTGGGGGTTGATATCACGCCAGACCTGTCCCCTGAAGCTCATATCAAGAGGATAACATCAGCAGCATATGCCAGGTTGGCTAACATAAGAACGGCCTTTAGAAACTTGTGTAAGGAATCTTTCAGAACATTATATACCACATATGTCAGACCAATCCTGGAGTATGCGGCTCCAGCATGGAGTCCATATCTAGTCAAGCATAAGACTAAACTGGAAAAGGTTCAAAGGTTTGCCACCAGACTAGTACCCGAGCTGAGAGGTATGAGCTACGAGGAGAGACTACGGGAATTAAACCTCACTTCGTTGGAAGACAGAAGAGTTAGGGGGACATGATCACCACATTCAAGATTCTCAGGGGAATCGACAGGGTTGATAAAGACAGGCTGTTTAACACAAGGGGCACACGCACTAGGGGACATGTAACACCCATGACCCCCCCCCTAGAGTTCTCAACCAGGGAAGTCTGCTCCAAGAGGTCAGCCCAGATGACCTCCGGTTTTCTTGTATGTTGATTAAAAATTCCTGGGTTAGTCTTATTCAGCATAGTTTCAAGTATGTAATATTTCATGATACTCTTGTCAACAGGGTAAGGGAGTAGAGCCCAGATCCTCATGTGTAAACATGCTTGGATTTCCCCCTTTTAGCCAGGTCAGAGGTCAGCCACACACGAAATTAATAAGTCCTCTCTTGAAACAGTGTATGTTTAATGTCAAACAAGTGGGGAGAATTCTTGAGTGTTTGTGCACGTGTAGCTGACCTCTTCTTGGTGTAGGGTGTAGGTAGCAACAGTAAATCTTCCCCTCCCCCCCCTATGTGAGGTGTATATAGAGGGCCTGTAGACCCAGGAAAAGTAGAGTGATCAGGACGGCCGGGTCCAGAGAGGTGCTGTGTAGGACATCCCCAGCCAGGGGGAGAGACAGTGTCCACCGGACGGAGAGACAGAGGTCTTAATTAAGGTAATGTGTGTGATCTCTGTAATTTTGTTCCATGTCTAAATTTCTTAACTTGTTGCCAGTGTTAGAGTAGGTTTTATTGTGGTGTTTAGTATAATTTGGTATCTCAATAAACTCATGTTAAATTTCCCGTCTGTGTCAATTATTGAATCCTCTTAGAATCTTTTGGTTATCGTGGCTGACAACCGTCCCATAATTAATGACAGTTATAGAAAGTACTCTCCAAGCCAAGCAATGTTTCTTGCCTCGTTGCTTGATTAGTCTCAGTGGTCAAAGGCAGGATGGTGGCAGCGTATTTAATCCTGTGTAGCATTTCCCTGTTGGCAGTGTACCTTTGGTCCCGGTGTAACCATCACATGTCAGCTCATATTACAAGTGTTCAATAACAGTGTTACCAAGTGCAACTGATAGGAAGTGTTACTCAGGATAAGAAGTGTGTACATTTATTAGTCTAGTATTCATTATAGAAGGTCACAGTGGTGACTATTTTACCCGGTTTTACATTGGGTTATCGTACCCAATGTTACAATGTTGGCAGCAGTAGTGGTTGTCAATGTTACAATGGTAGCAGCGGTGTTCCAGTAAGTGGTGGGTGTGTTCACAATTTATTGGGGTCCCGCGCGCCGGCTGTTCGGGTTCATTGCTGTTTGTATGTTTAAGCGGGCTCGCGATTTCGTTGCTCGGAGCCACACGTACTTTAAGTGTTATGATTTAGTGCGTCATACGGGAAACTAGAGAAAAGTTTGGGGTATGCATTTCGCTCTGAAATCTATGGACAGAAATTAGTTCTCGTTTCTCTGCATAGCTTTCAGGGTGTACAACCCAGTTATAGGTTGTACAGCAATCTGTTCGGCAGGTTGTCTGAGAAATTATCAGTGAAGGACGCTTACTGATATAATTTCTGAAGTACTAGGAGATGCTTCGAGTTCTAGATTGTAACGGTAAGGTCGCAGACGGCGTACTGACGCCTAGAGTGTGGCTAAGTTATCATCATAGAGGGGGTCATGTTTGCAGCGAGGCTGACCTCAAACATTCTAGTCGTGAATTGTGTCTTAGGGAGGACGGCGCTAGTGTTGGATGTTTGTCCCCAAGGGCGGGTCAGACGTAGCTACCGGTCGTAGCTCGTAGCTCACCGAAGAACAATCGTAGTTTAAGCACCACGAGAGAAGCCTTAAAATTAGTTCCGGTAGTCTTTACAAGGGTGCTTCGTCACCTAGAGTAGTCTTACAATTAGTTAAGGGAATTCATAGTTAAGTGTATTATGACTTTTTGTTTTCAGTATTTTACTCAGATTCTTTTCGTAAGTGTAAGGAATTTCAGTGTCGATAAGGTTGTATGTGCACCTGGCCGTCTCTTGGTGTGCACATATGTGTACATGTGTTCTCATGCGACGATCTGTGGGAGTGTTTATACGAAGCTGTCAACCTGTCAGCACCCTGTTTCATCTTGGGCGCGCGGTCATAAGGCTCGTCCACTCAGGAAGGGTACTGTCATATGTCCTCACATCTTTGCTCAGACGCTCCGCGCGGTGTATATTGTGTTTACAGCGAGTGTGCGTATGTTGTGATTTACTGTTTCATGTTCATTCGTTACATAGAACATTGTGTTAAAATTTCAAGTTAATATGACGCTCGGTGACAAAGTGGTTGACAAATGGAATGCATTAGGCAGTGATGTGGTGGAGGCTGACTCCATACACAGTTTCAAGTGTAGATATGATAGAGCCCAATAGGCTCAGGAAACTGTACACCTGTTGATTGACGGTTGAGAGGCCGGACCAAAGAGCCAGAGCTCAACCCCCGCAAGCACAACTAGGTGAGTACACACATTCCTAGTGTGGGGACCCCCGAGCTTTGTGCCACTGCCGCCCAGAGCGCTGTCTGTCGCACCAGACGTAAACAAACCCTCGCATGTGCCTCTTCACACGCCTTGTCGCCGTTTTTCGTGTTGGCCACTGTTAGATTACAAATCCTGCAGCCCTGAGTTAAGTAACTAAGAGCTAAGACTTCGTCTGCCATGTTTTAAAGAGGGTTAACGTAAATATATCCCCAATATCTTATGAATTAACCTTTCAGTGACTTTTTAAATATTGGAGCTGGTTACATACTCCACTCACACAGTTTCTCCGAGTCATTTTCAACATTCCTGCTTCTCACAGTAATTTCATTGAATATTAATTGTGCTACTATAGTGTTATTGGTAAATTCAAATTCTAGTGAAGTAAGGAATTAATGTTTTAGTAGCAGTTAAGGATTTGCACAACAGAACTTTTTTTTTAATTCCTCCAGGCCTTAATTTGAAATTTATTCCTTCAACATTTAACATTATAATGTTACCATGACAAGTTATATACATTCCTGTGTCCAGTTTCTGTGCTAGACCCATTTTTCTTGCATTGCCACTTGTGTTGAATCATTTTAATGAAATTTTGCAATTGCACTTTCCAGTTTTTATTCTAAATTGCTGTGCTTAGCCTGGTTTAATTAATCTACATGCTTCTAATTCCAGCCATATTCATACCAGATTGCTAATTTAATTCACAATTTTGCTTGTTCTTAATTATTTGTTGCCTAGTACAATTTAATAATTTTAATTCTGCCATTTCCTTACCTTAGCCAAGTTTTATATATTTTTTGAGTGTTTAAATTTTTTTGTGTACTCATATTCCTTATGCCTAGTGTACTTAATTATAATTTGCGATCAACTGCCACTTCCTCGGTAGTGACAATGCCTACCACTGTTGAAACCCTTTCAGACTCAACTGGAACAGTTGCTCATCCCAATGTCCAGAGATCAGCTCAAGAAATGGTTATCCCACTTTTTGCTGGTGAATCCTGCTTATTAAAGAGTCATGGTTCAGTAAGGTTGGAGCGAAAACAGTCGCACGTTTTTCTGAGCCTACTGATGCCGAGTACTTGGCAATTGCACGATCAGCTGTACTCACCTAATTGTGCTTGAGGGGGTTGAGCTTTGGCTCTTTGGTGGAGCTGTGGACACAACCAAAGGTGATGCACGTTTTGTTGTTGAGAAAGCCATTGTCAGCCTCCAGTCTTGGTCTGAATTTAAGGATTTCTTTCGCTGGCGCTTTGTTAACAAAGGAGACCTCGACCCGTATAGGTTAGTCAAGAAAATTACCAATGCCACCATGCAGCCTGGTGAATCGTTTAATGCGTTTACTAGCCGTCTTGATCAGTATCTGTATGCCTTAGTGTCTGCTATGATTAGTTCGTCTTGGGTAGATAAAGACAATAATCTATCCCCTGAGGCTATGGCCAAAATGATAGCACAGTATCCACTTGATTTAACAGCCTATATGGGGCTGTACCCTGGTCGCTATTTCCGGAGCTCTGGTATTTCCGAAGTTAAGTGAGATATTTTTTTTTTTTTTTGAGATATATACAAGAGTTGTTACATTCTTGTACAGCCACTAGTACGCGTAGCGTTTCGGGCAGGTCCCTGGAATACGATCCCCGCCACAAAGAATGGTTTTTACAACCAAGTACACATTTTACTGTTGCGTTAAACAGAGACTACAGTTAAGGATTTGCGCCCAGTAAATCCTCCCCGGCCAGGATACGAACCCATGACATAGCGCTCGCGGAACGCCAGGCGAGTGTCTTACCACTACACCACGGAGACTGCTCAAAGTGAGTGTCAGTAATTTTTCAAGTAACATTCAGGTAAGATATATTTTATACAGACAGCCACTGGGTCCACCACTCTACCCTGGAAACACAAACCGAAACTGTCTCTATTTTCTGCTTGTTACAACTTGTAATAAAGTTGTTACATCTTCGCTTAACGTGTTTATGACGTATTAGAACGTTGTTACAACTTGCTATATTGGTTGTTATAACTGGCTAGGAAGTGTTAAAACTTGTTTGAACGTTGTACCAACGTCGTAGTTTCGGTGTGTGTTTGGCGGGTAGTGCCTTCTACCCTGTGACATCACAGATTCACGGCACATTGTTTTGATTTGTCATGAGGCTGGAGTGTTCATTCTGTGACTTTGTTGGACATATCTGCTCAATCAAGGAACATTGTGCACTATGTTGGCTCCAAATGCACTCGTTGTGTTTGTGATGGCTGATTGGTGGGTGGATAGGCAGGCAGGCAGGGATAGAGAGGCTGAAATGTAGGCAGGCAGGGGCAGGCAGGGAGAGGCAGGCAGGGGCAGGCAGGGAGAGGCAGGCAGGGAGAGGCAGGCAGAGGCTGGGTGGTAAGCAGGGGAGGAGGGAGGCAGGCAGAGCTTGGGAGGGAGGCAGGCAGAGGCTGGGAGGTAGGCAGGGAGGGAGAGGCAATGAGGGAGGCAGGGAGGCAGAGGCTGGATGGAATGCAGAGAGGGAGAGGCAAGGAGGGAGGGAGGAGAGGCAGGCAGGCAGCAGAGGCTGGGTGGTAGGCAGAGAGGGAGAGGCAAGGAGGGAGGGAGGCAGGTAGAGCTTGGGAGAGAGGAAGGCAGAGGCTGGGTGGTAGGCAGGGAGGGAGAGGAAAGAGGTGGATGGTAGGATGGAGATGGATGGAAGGATGGATTGATGGATTGATGGATGGATGGAGGGAGGGAGGGAGGGAGAGGGGATGGAGAATGTATGTTGAGTTGAAGCAGAGACAGCGTGTGTATGGGAAGTATGGGGGTGGGGGGGGGGGAAGGGACCAGCTCACTGATAAGCCTAACACACTTGACCCAGTTAACCAGATGTTTCTTAATTAAATTCTGGATGTACATCATATATATTTTTGCTTACAGACTTTGTTTAGTAATATTATTAGGATAATAAAAACTTATAAAATTCTTGTTTCATGAATGCTTTATTGTATTAGATGGAGATTCTCCAGGCTGTCTCTGGCTAGCTGGCAGTCTACTGAGCCATTTCCCAGAAAGGTCCTGGGGTAGGGGAAGGAAGGAAGTGAGGGGTGTGGGGGAGAGCAGGAGTGGGGAAGAGGTTCAGTGAGGGCGAGGGAGGGGACGATAGAGGTCGGCGGCCTGCTTACCATGTGAGGACCCCCTGATGCCAAAACAAACCCAATACCAACTGACATACTGTTATATGAGGCTCTAAATACTGGTCTCCCAAACCGGTCATTATTGCCGGCAGATCGGTATAAAAGAGACCGTTAAATTGAGTGGATACTGCATTTGGAACTTTAATGCATTTTGCCCCAGAGCATACTAAACCAATCATTGAGCAACAAAATTTTGGAGTTAAACATGAAATTGGGGAAGTGTTTGAGGCTATCAACAGTGCCGCCGATAAACTAGCTTCCCAAAGTGCTCAACTGTTGCCATCCTCTGATACTGTGAATGTAGTAACAAGCTCTCGGCATCCTCCCACAAACTCAAAACTCTTGGTCGTAGAACCGTACCCATGGTCGTAGCCCCCATTCAAATTCGCCTCCTCATAAGTTGCCGAGACGCCACAGTCCACAACCATCCACTCCCTCATGTTGGCATTGTGGTAAGAATAACCACCTCGCAAGGGACTGTTGGTCCGCTCCTAGATCATCACCCCCTAGACAATTCTCTCGGTCCCCTCGTCAATCTAATCATTCTTGGCTCCTATATTGCAAGTACCATAAACAAGTTGGTCACCACACTGCAGATTGTAGAGCTAGGCAAAGGACATCCCCACCTGTGTGTGACAGACAAGGGTGACAGACAAGAGGCACTGAACTACAGGCCAGTGTCCTTAACTTGTATACCATGCAAGGTGATGGAGAAGATTGTGAGAAAAAACCTAGTAACACATCTGGAGAGAAGAGACTTCGTGACAACCCATCAACATGGGTTCAGGGAGGGTAAATCTTGCCTTACAGGCTTGATAGAATTCTACGATCAGGTGACAAGAATTAAGCAAGAAAGAGAAGGGTGGGCGGACTGCATTTTTTTGGACTGTCAGAAAGCCTTTGACACAGTACCCCATAAAAGGTTGATGCATAAGCTGGAGAAACAGGCAGGAGTAACAGGTAGGGCGCTCCAGTGGATAAGGGAGTACCTAAGCAATAGGAAGCAGAGAGTTACAGTGAGGGGTGAGACCTCAGACTGGCGTGAAGTCACCAGTGGAGTCCCACAGGGCTCTGTACTTGGACCTATCCTGTTTCTGATATACGTAAATGATCTCCCAGAGGGTATAGACTCATTCCTCTCAATGTTTGCTGACGACGCCAAAATTATGAGAAGGATTAAGACAGAGGAGGACAGCTTGAGACTTCAAGAAGACCTGGACAAGCTGCAGGAATGGTCGAACAAATGGCTGTTAGAGTTTAACCCAAGCAAATGTAATGTAATGAAGATAGGGGTAGGAAGCAGGAGACCAGATACAAGGTATCATTTGGGAGATGAAATACTTCAAGAGTCAGAGAGAGAGAAAGACCTGGGGGTTGATATCACGCCAGACCTGTCCCCTGAAGCTCATATCAAGAGGATAACATCAGCAGCATATGCCAGGTTGGCTAACATAAGAACGGCCTTTAGAAACTTGTGTAAGGAATCTTTCAGAACATTATATACCACATATGTCAGACCAATCCTGGAGTATGCGGCTCCAGCATGGAGTCCCTATCTAGTCAAGCATAAGACTAAACTGGAAAAGGTTCAAAGGTTTGCCACCAGACTAGTACCCGAGCTGAGAGGTATGAGCTACGAGGAGCGACTGCAGGAATTAAACCTCACTTCGTTGGAAGACAGAAGAGTTAGGGGGGACATGATCACCACATTCAAGATTCTCAGGGGAATCGACAGGGTTGATAAAGACAGGCTGTTTAACACAAGGGGCACACGCACTAGGGGACACAGGTGGAAACTGAGTGCCCAAATGAGCCACAGAGATATTAGAAAGAACTTTTTTAGTGTCAGAGTGGTTGACAAATGGAATGCATTAGGAAGCGATGTGGTGGAGGCTGACTCCATACACAGTTTCAAGTGTAGATATGATAGAGCCCAATAGGCTCAGGAAACTGTACACCTGTTGATTGACGGTTGAGAGGCGGGACCAAAGAGCCAGAGCTCAACCCCCGCAAGCACAACTAGGTGAGTACAACTAGGTGAGTACCTCGTAACTTCCACAGTCAGTCTTGGCGAGGCGCACAGCATCCAAGACATTATCAGAACTCGCGCAATTACAACTCCCAGCCCAGCTATAATGCAACTTCGAATTATAATACTCAGTCACAGAATTCTGAAGTTCAGAATGTTCACTCTATGTCGTCAGGAAACCCCCAAGGCCATCCGCTAACCAATTCAAGCTAGCCAGTCCTAGTGCCCTCCCTGTGTATTCAGTAGCTACCCAAAATAGATTTGGACACTTGACAGAGGACACTGACTCTAGCCCAGTTGTAGATGTTGACGGAACCACAGTGACTTTGACCCAGACGAGACGCAGACATCCCAGACAACATAAGTCACAAGTAGTAACTTGTCCAGTCTCAAGTGATGGTCCCCCTTGTCTCAGCCATTGTATATGGTAGAGTTTTAAAAGTTTTTCTTGACTTGGGAGCAAAAATTAATATTGTCAAGCCATCAGCTCTTAGAGACATTGCAAGTACCCTACTACGGTAAGAAAGTCACCCATACCTTTTCTAAGTGGTGTTTCATGAAATAAAGTAAAAGTTCAGGGTGAAATTGACCTCCCACTCAAGTTAGATGACGTCACATTGTCTATAACATGTTTAGTTGTTGACGTTATTCATTTTCCTGGAGACATTCTCTTAGGTCTGTACACCATGATTGATGAAAATATTGCATTGTTTCCCCATTGTTGGAACATAAGTATCAAAGACTACGTCATACCCTTGTGTAGCATGTATCGACAGGGCCATGAGTTCAACCTTCAGTCAGACTATGTTAATTTTGTTGACACCCACCTTGCTAGCATGGGTTTGTCAGATCCTTGTCGTAGTAGCATACCCAAGAAAACAGGCACTCGATTGAAGCATCGTAGTTGTGCAGTTGTTAAGGAGAGTGAGTATCGGGACTTTCTAGAAGGGGACGCCCTAACGGATTCTAGTTGTCTCGCTCGCCTGGCAGCTTCCATTTCTGAAGTTAGTGGTTCCACGGCTACTGACACTGTGCTGTACTCTCATTCTCTCACCAGAATAAGAGTTAAGGTTCAGGGAGTGCCTGAGTTGTCGGATGTGATTGCGGAAAGTGAAACATGTAAAGTGAATGGTACGTTTGTTGAACCCTCCTGGCACACAGTGCAGGATGGTACTGTTACATTGTATATTGCAAACACTAGTAATGCCGACATCCATCTCCAGTCTGGCACCCATGTTGTAGATTTTGCCCATTACTCGTTACCGGTGCAAGTTGTGGATGATATCTCCATGGATCATACTGTTTGTACTCTCACACCAGGAGTACAGGGATCTCAGCCAGAGGTGCAAGTCCTACACCTCAGTCCTACTGATTTTCCTGACTCTGTGGCTCAGCTTTTGGAAATTTTGAACAGGAATAGAGCCGTTGTTGCTCTACCAGGAGAAAAGTTAGGTCTCACTCCTCTTATTACACATAAAATTCCCCTTGAACAAGGAACTACGCCTATTTATGTACCAGCTTACCGTTTTCCCCATTCTCAGAGAGCAGAAGCCGATAGACTCAGAGGAAATGTTACAGAGTGATGTAATTGAATCGAGTAATTCGCCATGGAACGCTCCATTGATTCTTGTAACAAAGCGAAATGGGACTTGGAGACCTGTAATCGATTATCGGAAGCTTAACAGAGTAACGATACCTGATCGTTTCCCACTTCCAGTTCTAAATGATTTGTTGCAAAGTATTGATCGAAACAAAGTATTCTCAATATTAGATTTGTTGCAGGAATTCTGGCAAATCCCCCTTGATGAGGAAAGTAAACAATTGACAGCCTTTAGTACTCCCAATGGTCATTTTTATTTCAAAAGAATGCCGTTTGGTTTGTGGAGTAGTCCAATAACCTTTTCACGGCTCATGACAAATCTATTTCGTAGATTGATAGGAAGTACTCTTCTAGTTTACCTTGATGATCTCATAATCATGTCGCAAGATGTTCAGACTCATTTCCAGAACCTTGAGAAAGTACTTGCAAAGCTCGCAGAAGCTAATTTAACCCCTTAACTGCGTTGCCTCCAAATATGACACCCCCGCAGTGCGCAGGAAATAAATTCTCTGGAAAAAATTCTTTTTTCTTTTTAAAGTGTCAGAAACCCTTCCCTCAGTATGGGTATGTAGAAAAAAAATCGAAATTGTACTTACTTTGGCTGCTATGGGGTCCGTAAGTTGGGGCGTGACGTCATCATTCCCTGTTCGTCCATGACGTACGCTCCCGGGGCCATTAGGGCGCTCATGACGGGGCGCGCGAGTTGCCGCGAATATATTTTCGTTCATTTTTTTCGCACAGTTCCAAATACATTTTATTTGCTTTTACGTGCTAATCCTATGTATAGTGAACACGTACACCATATTATGGCAGTAAAACATCCGTACTGTCCGAAAACCCTGTGTTACGTGCATGACACTTGTGTACACATCTACAGCACATATTTACTATGTATCATGCTAATTTATGTATATATACAATCTATTTACACTCTATACACTGTCACACACTATATACATTCACCATCAACACACTCAGAACACCGCGAGTGAGAGCTGCCACACCCAGCCAGCCCTCCCTCACTTCTCCAACATTGTATTCGCCAACTTTGCTCCTCCCATCATACAGTTATTCACACCAATGTTTCATGTTCATTTATGTATATTTACAACATATGTACACACTATACACTGTCACACACTATATACATTTACCATCAACACATTCAGAACATCGCCTAGCAGCTGCTTCGTATGGGCCAATAGGAGCTGCCTCATATGGGCCAATAGGAGCTGCCTCGTATGGGCCAATAGGAGCTACCTCGTATGGGCCAATAGGAGCTGCCTCGTATGGGCCAATAGGAGCTACCTCGTATGGGCCAATAGGAGCTGCCTCGTATGGGCCAATAGGAGCTGCCTCGTATGGGCCAATAGGAGCTGCCTCGTATGGGCCAATAGGAGCTGCCTCGTATGGGCCAATAGGAGCTGCCTCATATGGGCCAGTAGCAGCTGCCTCATATGGGCCAATAGGAGCATTTGGCCATGAACATATTCAGAATACCTCGAGTGAGAGCAGCCACACCCAGCCAGTCTCCCTCACTCCAACATCTTACTCGCCAACATTGTTCCTCCCACCATACTGTTATAGTTCTTATTACACATGTTCTCTTTACCTATGTACATGTTTTATTTACCAGAACTATGCAAGTAAGCCGGTATTGTGTCCAAACAGTACAGTGGCCACCATACACTGCATGAAAAATCACACAGCAGACGACGCTACGATTACGTCACCTCCCTCACCAAAATAGTTCCTCTCAACATTCTCCTGTTGATGTTCTTACACTATATACACACACTATATATACCCATGTACATATGTTTTGCCCATAGCGAACCACTAAGCTAGTATGGTGAGCAAAACAAGAGTGGCTGTCACACACACATAATGTGGCTACCTCAATTCGCCCTCCCTCCCTCACCAAAATTCCTCCTTCCACAATACTACGCACAACGCTAATTATAACCACAATCCTGGTCACTAATTCTTGTAAATGAATAATTGACCACACATTTATTTTGAAAAGGAACCTAAGAAATCATTTGAAGATTCCTAGATGGACGAAATAATGCTGTGGTGCTGTGGCTAGCGCTGTGAACGTCGTGAACAGCATTGAATCACTGATATTTGAACATTGTACCCAGTCATTATCACACTCAGGCTCTTCTATAACACTATCATAGCTAAATAATACAGATTATATATATATTTTGACATTATTAGGCGATGCTGTGGTCACACGCTGAACAGCAGTGCTGTTTGCTCATGCTGCGAGCGCCAGCCTTGGTTGCTCACTCACTACTGAGGCTCCCACACCCAGGAATGTGGACCACGATTTTTTTTTAAAGATGGCGTCTGTTTACAAGAGCCCTGAGGAAGCTGATGTGAACCCCATGTAGCCGCGGGAGTTTTGAATGGAACGTGACAAATACAAATAACCGGAGGCGCGTTGCGCAAACCAGACGTGAGCCTGCAGGCGCGTTGCGCAGTTTAACCCTTAACATGCTCGGGGTCTAATATCCTGCTATCCGCACAGGCGCATGTCATTTTGAAAAAAAAAAAATTCTTTTTTCTTCCTAACCTGTTAATTTGTATTCACTGATCACGGGAAAAATAATAAAAAAATCGTAAGTGCCATATATTGCCCGCTATAGGGCGGGGAAGTCTGGCAAATTATAGGCGCTGACTCAGCATGCGTCCCAGGCGGTCTGTTGCTCGCCAGCTGTCAGGCCAGAGTTGCAACAAAGAGATAATTACCTAATTATTTCAATGTCTCTGATTGATGTTTCATAGTTTTTTTGCTGTAATATTATTCAATAGTGTGTAGTTTGATATATTTATATAATAAAATGAGTGAATCATTGCTGTACTCGAAAATATGGTGTACATATTGTTGATTCAGTCATGTTCATCAATCAGTGAACAAATCCTTTGTCGGTTATTACACTATAAGCACAGGTTATATATAAGTATCTGCATGTTTTGTTCACTATAACGAACCACTAAGTAGCTATTATGAGTCAAAAAGTAACGAGGAGTGACCGCCGTGTACCAGCCAGCCACTCCCGCCCTCCCTCCAGTCATCCGACTCGCCCACATTCTCCTCCCACAATACTGTTTTTGCTATAATTCACTATATACAGACGGTATATATAAGTATCTACATGTTTTGTTCACCATAACTGTACATCTAAGCTTGTATGGTGAGTAAAGTCACAAAGACATAGGACCTAACACAGCTGATGGCTGCCTCCCTCAAGGCCAGATACACTAATATTTCTCCTCCAACAAAACTGTGTGGTGTTATTACACTATATACACACATTATAAATAAATATCTACCTGTTTTATTCACCATACTTGTACAAATAAACTGGTATGGTGCCCAAAGACTATCGTGGTAACCAGTAAACAACACCGTCGTCTGCACGGTGGCGTCGTGCAGACGACGCCACCGCCCTCACCAAAATGGCGGCTCCAAACCTTCTCTTCTCTGCTGTTTATACCCTCTATACACACGTTATATATAAGTATCTACATTTGTGTTCACTATAGCGAACCACTAAGCTGGTATGCTGAGTGCAGTCAATAAAAGGTGGCCACACACAGTCAGAAAACATCGCCACCACCCTCCCTCCCACAGCATTACTCCTCCTCCATGGCGCACAGCGCTAAATATCATCGCAATCCTGCTATTATCAGAACCCTGGTCACTTTATCACAGTCAGGGGTCTTCTGTAATAATATCATCGTTACATAATAGCATGAACAAGTATATTATGGCATTTTTAGGCGATGCTGTGGTCACAAGCTGAACAGCAGTGCTGTGAGCTCATGCTGCGTGCGTCAGGCTTGGTAGCTTACGCAATACTGAGGCCCCTAACACCCGGGAGTTTGGCCCACGATTTTTTTTAAAAATGGCGTCTGTTTACAAGAGCCCTGATGAAGGTGTGGTGAACCCCGTGTATCCGCGGGCGTTTAAATCTTGCGTAGTGCTCCAACACTTCATATGAAGTGAAGAGCAGTCGACTGGTAAAACGCCTAGCACTTCATATGAAGTGATGCGCACTTTAAGGGTTAAGGGTTAAAAATAAAGCTTGCAAAATGTTCATTTTAAAGAGGAAGATTAATTTCCTAGGTCATACAGTTACACCTTCAGGTATTACATTGAATGAATAAAAAATTATTGCTGCCTGTGATTTTCCAATGCCTCGAACTGCAGAAGCCGTAAGACAGTTNTGAGAGTGACGAAGGTGGGCAGAGGAAAAAGTGCCAAGGTAAGGCGTCAGGGTTTTAGGAGCCAGGAGGCAAGAGGATAGCTGACAGAGCCCCGTGAAGAAATGAGAGGACGAAGAGGAACACCGGGGTATGAGTCTTAGGCAGACCATAGAAATAAGGAAGAGAAGGGCAGATAACACAGAAACATTTAATGAGATCAAAGTCAGGAGGACAACGACTAGAGAGCTGTCTTAGTTGCAGTTAAAGGAAGTTTTGATGCGATCCAAAGTGTTAGAAGTCAGAGGAGCATAAGTGCGAGTCAGAGCAACAAGACATCTGCTTTTCGGAGGTAGTCTCACGGTCAAGGCAACCACTGTCTAGGTCATCAACCCAGACAGCTTCTTTATGAATGACATCAAGCCGCCGATAATATAACGGATACTGACTCGTGGAATTCAATATTCATAAAGAAATGCAAAGTACCAGTAGCGAGAGCACTCAGCGTAATATGGAGAAAGAGCCTAGATACAGGGGAGATACCAGCAGCACTTAAATCTGCAGATATAGGTCCGTTGCACAAGGGGGAGAGTAAAGCCTTGGCAAAAAATTATAGGCCAGTTGCACTAACATCACACATAAAAAAGTGTTTGAAATTGTGATTAGGAATCAAATTTCTAGTTTTATGGAAAACAATGAGTTGCACAACCCAGGACAACATGGATTTAGAGCGGGAGGATCCTGTCTGTCACAGTTACTCAACCACTATGACAAAATCACAGAAGCTCTAGAAGAAAAGCAAAATGCAGATGTTGTATGCACAGACTTTGCAAAGGCGTTCGACAAATGTGACCATGGGGTGATAGCACACAAAAAAGAGGTCAATGGGAATAACTGGAAAAGTAGGACGCTGGATACTCAATTTCCTGTCGAACAGAACACAAAGAGTAACAGTCAATCAAATAAATTCGAGTCCAAGCGATGTTAAAAGCTCTGTACCTCAAGGTACAGTTCTTGCACCACTGCTGTTCCTTATTCTCATATCTGATATAGACAAAAATACACGTCACAGCTTCGTGTCATCCTTCGCAGATGACACAAAAATCAGCATGAAAATTACCTCTGCTGAAGGCATTGAAAAATTAAAACAAGCAAATGTCAACAAATTTTCGATTGGGCAGCAGAAAATAACATGATTTTTAACAGTGATAAATTTCAATTACTCAGGTACGACAAAAATGAGAATCTGAAACATAATACAGGGTACAAAACACAATCGAATCTTCCCATAATAGAAAAAAAAACATGTTAAGGATTTGTGAATAATGATGTCAGACGATCTAACGTTTAGGGAGCATAACCAAACAAATATTGCGTCAGCCAGAAAAATGATCGGATGGATTACGAGAACTTTCAAATCCAGGGATCCCATCACAATGGATGTACTCTTCAAGTCACTTGTGTTGTCCCATCTCTAGTACTGCTCAGTACTCACTTCCCCCTTCAGAGCAGGAGAGATTGCTGAAATAGAGGGAATACAGAGAACATATACGGCACGCATAGACGAGATAAAACACCTAAATTATTGGGATCGTCTCAAAGCTCTCCAAATGTACTCTCTAGAAAGGAGACGAGAGTGATACCAAATAATATACACATGGAAAATACTGGAGGGACAGGTCCCTAATCTACACAGTAAAATAACAACGTACTGGAGTGAACGATATGGAAGAAAATGCAGAATAGAACCAGTGAAGAGCAGAGGTGCCATAGGCACAATCAAAGAACACTGTATAAACATCAGAGGTCCGCAGTTGTTCAACGTCCTCCCAGCGACTATAAGAAATATTGCTGGAACAACCGTGGACATCTTCAAGAGAAAACTGGACTGTTTCCTAAGAGAAGTCCCGGATCAGCCGGGCTGTGGTGGGTATGTGGCTCTGCGGGACGCTCCAAGCAACAGCCTGGTGGACCAAGCTCTCACAAGTCGAGCCCGGCCTCGGGCCGGGCTTGGGGAGTAGAAGAACTCCCAGAACCCCATCAACCTGGTATCAACCAGGTATCACTGACATCATCCCCCCCACACCACTGACACCATCCCTCCCACACCACTGACACCATCCCTCCCCACACCACTGACACCATCCCTCCCACACCACTGACACCATCCCTCCCCACACCACTGACACCATCCCCCCCACACCACTGACACCATCCCCCCACACCACTGACACCACTGACACCATCCCCCCACACCACTGACACCACTGACACCATCCCCCCACACCACTGACACAACTGACACCATCCCCCCACACCACTGACACCACTGACACCATCCCCCCACACCACTGACACCATCCCCCCACACCACTGACACCATCCCCCCACAACACTGACACCATCCCCCCCACACCACTGACACCATCCCCCCCACACCACTGACACCATCCCCCCCACAACACTGACACCATCCCCCCCACACCACTGACACCATCCCCCCCACACCACTGACACCATCCCTCCCCACACCACTGACACCACTGACACCATCCCCCCCACACCACTGACAATACCCTTGACACCATCCCCCACACCACTGACACCACCCCCACACCACTGACACCCCCCCCCCCCACACACATTACTGACACCATTTCCCCCTCACACCACTGACACCATCCCCCCCACACTACTGACACCATCCCCCCACACCACTGACAATACCCCTGACACCACCCGCCACACCACTGACACCACCCCTGACACCACTACCCCACACCACTGACACCATCCCCCCCACCACTGACACCATCCACCCCCCACACCACCCACACAATCCACCCCCCACATCACTGACACCACCCACGCTACACCACCCCCACCCCACACCCCACTGACACCACCCCCCACCCCACTGACACCACCCCCACCCCACTGACACCACCCCCACCCCACTGACACCACCCTCCACTCTACTGACACCACACCCTCACCCCACTGACACCACCCCCACCCCACTGACACCACCCCCCACTGCACTGACACCACCCCCACACCACTGACACCACCCCCACTGCACTGACACCACCCCCACACCACTGACACCACCCCCCACTGCACTGACACCCCCCCACCCCACTGACACCACCCCCAGTGCACTGACACCACCCCCACACCACTGACACCACCCCCACACCACTGACACCACCCCCCGCACACCACTGACACCCGGTGTGTCAGTGGTGTGGGGGGTGGTGTCACCCTGTAGTAATGATACTTAACCAACACAGGTCTGGTCCTATGTATAAGTTAACTAAGAAATTTTTGGGTCCATATAAGGTAATCGAGCTTATCAAAGGTAACAAGTATAGATTGAAAAATTTAGTATCAGGGGAGTATATAAATGAGCATTTAGACCATATGAAGTTAGCTAAAATGACTGTTGACGACACTGATGAGGAAGATGACAATGAACTCACCCAGACAGATCCTCCTATCGGGACACCACCTTCTGTGGTTGACAGACCACTTGATGTTCAGCAACCCCATACTAGCACTTATAATCTTAGATCTAGACCTCTTGTTTCAACCGTGCACTCACCACATGTCCATTGGCTAGATGTTAACGAGGTTACCCCTCAAGAAGATACTTTGTCACATGCAGTTTCATCTGTCCCTGACCTTCAGTCAGAGCCAGAGTTGTATAGTGCTCTGGATGAGCTAGGTGTAGACATCCGCAGAATTTACAATTAAGTGCACTCTGCAGTTATTATGTTTTGTTTTGAAAATTCATTTGCAGTATTTCCACCACATGTGTCTTATTATTACCTATATATATAGTATGATTATGTTTTCTCAATTTTATTTTGTTACAAATTAAATGCCATTGTTAAGTCTACTGCCATTTGTAATTTTCTTACAGTGCTTTTCATAAAGATTTCATAAAATGTTCTAGCAACCACATTGAGGCCAGTGAATCCTGACTGCTATCACGCAGATGTTAGTCTTCTTGTTCCAGGCCTTGTATATAACTTGTAAATATATTGCAAATTAAATATATTGTACATTGGTCTTGTAAATATATATTGTACATTGGAAAAGAAAAGAAAAAAAAAAAGAAAAAAATCATTATCTAATCTTAAAATTCATTTGTGGTTGTTAGGTCAGAACTTTGTTTTATTAATGTAATAATTGTTTAATTTTGTATTGTTTCAAGCACATGCCATTGACACATGTTAATTTTGTTTCTAGAAAGTAGACCACTGCTTGGAAAACCTCACAAATCCAGCTCCGAACAACATCCTGCTTGGGGACTTCAACCTACGGCACCTGAAATGGAAGCACCTGACTAATACAGTAATATCAGAAAGAATACCAGGAAGTAGCCTTAATGAACAGGCACATGCAAATGACCTGCTACGGATGTGCGACAGGTTTGCCTTAAACCAGCAAATAGTAGAACCAACGAGGAAGGAGAACACGCTGGACCTCATTTTCACTAATAATGATGAATTGATCAGGAACATAATGATTACAAATACCTGTTACTCAGATCACAACTTAATTGAAGTTATGACAACCATGGGGAATAGACCTTCAAAACCAGTCCGGATTCCCGGTGGAAGAGATTTCAGCAAATTCAACTTCAATAATAAACAGATAAACTGGGAGCAAATAAACCAGGACTTCACAGAAATAAACTGGGAAGAACAGCTAGGAAATGCAAACCTGAACCAGTGCCTGGAAAAAATAAGCTCAGTAGCACTAGAAATATGTACAAACCGCATCCCCCTAAGAAAAAAGAGGAAGAGATGCAGATTGGAACGAGAACGTCGTTCCCTATATAGGCGAAGAAAACGAATCGCGGTACAACTTGAGAGTCGCACCCTATCTCAAGAACGGCGAAGAAGGTTAGGTAGCGAAATAGGAAAAATTGAACTCAAGCTACAAGAATCATACAAAACGCAGGAGAGGGAAAGAGAGCAAAAGGCCATCAGTGAAATAGAGAGAAACCTGAAATATTTTTTCTCCTATGCAAAATCAAGATCAAAAACCACATCTAGTATCGGGCCCCTGCGAAAGGAAGATGGAACTTTCACCGATGACAACAAAGAAATGAGCGAGCTACTGAGGAAGCAATACGACTCTGTCTTCAGCGAGCCATTAAACGCACTAAAGATCGATAACCCAAATGAATTTTTCATGGATATGATACCAACATCAAATCATATATCAGACGTCACCCTATCCCCACTGGATTTTGAAGAAGCCATAAACAGTATGCCTATGCACTCTGCACCAGGCCCGGATTCTTGGAACTCCATATTCATCAAGAACTGTAAAAAACCACTATCGCAGGCCCTTCACATTCTGTGGAGACAAAGCCTAGATACTGGCGTTATTCCTGATATACTAAAAACAGCAGAGATAGCACCACTTCATAAAGGAGGAAATAAGGCAGAGGCAAAAAATTACAGACCGATAGCACTAACATCGCACATCATAAAAATTTTTGAGAGAGTGCTAAGAAGTAAGATCACAAAATACATGGAATCACAGCATCTCCATAACCCCGGACAACATGGTTTCAGAACAGGGCGCTCTTGCCTGTCGCAGTTGCTGGACCACTATGATATGGCATTAGATGCTATGGAAGACAAACAAAACGCTGATGTAATTTACACAGATTTCGCAAAAGCTTTTGATAAATGTGACCATGGTGTTATTGCCCATAAAATGCGCTCAAAAGGAATTACCGGAAAAGTAGGCAGATGGATCTACAATTTCCTGACCAACAGAACCCAATGTGTAATAGTCAACAAAATAAAATCCAGCCCATCAACCGTTAAGAGCTCAGTCCCCCAGGGTACTGTGCTTGCTCCAGTACTTTTTCTCATCCTCATATCGGACATAGACAAGAACACAACCTATAGCACTGTATCATCCTTTGCAGATGACACTAGGATCTTCATGAGAGTAGGCAACATAGAGGACACGGCGAACCTCCAGTCAGATGTAGATCAGGTCTTTCTATGGGCTACAGAAAATAATATGGTGTTTAACGAAGACAAGTTCCAGCTCATGCGCTATGGAAAAAATGAAAATATAAAAACGGAAACCACGTACAAAACTCAGGCAAATCATAACATAGAACGAAAAGGCAATGTAAAGGATCTGGGTGTACTCATGTCGGAAGACCTTACCTTTAAAGAACACAATAAAGTAGCCGTCACAACTGCAAGAAAAATGACAGGTTGGATAACAAGAACTTTTCACACTAGAGATGCTATACCGATGATGACACTTTTCAAAACGCTTGTGCTCTCTAGAGTGGAATACTGCTGCACAATGACAGCCCCTTTCACAGCTGGAGAAATTGCTGACCTGGAGAGCGTGCAGAGGTCCTTTACTGCTAGAATCCACTCAGTAAAACATCTAAACTATTGGGACCGACTAAAGAGCCTAAATCTGTATTCCCTTGAGCGCAGGCGGGAGAGATACATAATAATTTACACGTGGAAAATATTAGAGGGGCTGGTCCCAAACCTGCACACAGAAATAACATCACATGAGACCAGAAGACATGGCAGGATGTGCAGAATACCTCCATTGAAAAGCAGAGGTGCAACTGGTACTCTGAGAGAGAACTCTGTCAACATCAGGGGCCCGAGACTGTTCAACACGCTTCCGCTACACATAAGGGGCATAACTGGCAAACCCCTCACAGTGTTCAAGAGAGAACTGGATAAGCACCTCCAAAGGATACCTGATCAACCAGGCTGTGACTCATACGTCAGGCTGCGAGCAGCCGCGTCCAACAGCCTGGTTGATCAGTCCAGCAACCAGGAGGCCTGGTCGATGACCGGGCCGCGGGGACGATAAGCCCCGGAAGCACCTCAAGGTATCCTCAAGGTGGTGAGCCTAAAACCCTTCAGATCCAAGCAAAGGGTAAAATGCCAGCAGATACAATTGCGAACACATTGATACCAAAACGAAAGACATATGACGAGAATTGAGGTAACCAAAGTGAAAAGAGTCTACACATTACATTGTACTAGAGTGCTCCCGGGTTACTTTCTCTCACTTTCTCTGTTTTGTGCAGATGGAATGCCGTGCTTTTGGAGTTTATATGCATTTAAACCTGTAGAGTATTCTATTGCAAACACATTGATACCAAATTGAAAAACCTAGGACGAGAATTGAGATGACAAAGTTGAAAACAGTATTCACTTTCAGTATTACTACGCTCTCTAATGGAAGGCCAGGCTCTGGAATCCTGGGTAACGCTGCCTGCTTTCATCACGTCAGCGGGTGGAGTGCGCTGCTGTTTTTGACATTTTATGCATATATTCCAGTTGGGAATTCTATTGCAAACACATTGATACCAAAATGAAAGACCTAGGATGACAATTGAGGTGACCAAAATGAAAAGAGTGTATACATTTTATCCCTCTTGTGAGCTCCCGGGTAACACACTCTCGCTTTCTCTGTTTGTTGCGGATGTTAAGCTGAGCTTTTGGAGTTTATATGCCTTTAGTCCTGTAGAGAATTCTATTGTGAACACATTGATACCAAATTGAAAAACCTAGGATGAGAATTGAGGTAACAAAGTTGAAAAGGGTATACACTTTTCAGTATTGCCACACTCTAATGTAATGAGAGTTGCCTGAGGGTGGCACAGCTTTCTTTTTCTAGTACCCTTGGCCTACATTCATCTTGTCGGTGGGTGGAGCGCGCTGCTATCTTTGACATTATATTTGTATAGTTCTGTTGGGAATTCTATTGCGAACACATTGATACCAAAATGAAAGACATAGGACGAGAATTAAGGTGACAAAGTTGAAAAGAGTATACACTTTTCAGTATTTCCGCCCACTACCGAGGAATGTCCAAAAAAACTGGAGAGAGTGGAGGGGCAACTTGCCCAAAACCCGAAAGTGTTTGCGGGGATTAACTTTCGTTCAGTACTATCATGCAAGAGGAGCCACACACCTATGGTTCATCCAATAAAATCAGCAGACTTCTAGATGTTACTACTGCTCGGCTTAGACTCGGTTACAAGTATCTCTTGGAATTCTCATTATCTGCCGATGTAGACCTGACCAAATGTAAACTGTGTCAACAAAATTATTCGCACACCCTCCGTCACTATGTGATAGAGTGCGAAAAGATACGTGAATTCAGAGACAATTCTATAACCAATGTACCAACGATGTGTCAATATTTCATTCAAATTGACACATATACACCATCCCACCCCAAATTGTGGGGGGGGGATGGTGTCAGTGGTGTGGGGGGGATGGTGTCAGTGGTGTGGGGGGGATGGTGTCAGTGGTGTGGGGGGGATGGTGTCAGTGGTGTGGGGGGATGGTGTCAGTGGTGTGGGGGGGGGATGGTGTCAGTGTGTGGGGGGGATGGTGTCAGTGGTGTGGGGGGGATGGTGTCAGTGGTGTGGGGGGGATGGTGTCAGTGGTGTGGGGGGATGGTGTCAGTGGTGGGGGGGGATGGTGTCAGTGGTGTGGGGGATGGTGTCAGTGGTGTGGGGGGATGGTGTCAGTGGTGGGGGATGGTGTCAGTGGTGTGGGGGGGATGGTGTCAGTGGTGTGGGGGAGATGGTGTCAGTGATGTGGGGGGATAGTGTCAGTGGTGTGGGGGGATGGTGTCAGTGGTGTGGGGGGATGGTGTCAGTGGTGTGGGGGAGATGGTGTCAGTGATGTGGAGGGGATGGTGTCAGTGGTGTGGGGGGATGGTGTCAGTGGTGTGGGGGGGATGGTGTCAGTGTGTGGGGGGGATGGTGTCAGTGGTGTGGGGGGATGGTGTCAGTGATGTGGGGGGGATGGTGTCAGTGGTGTGGGGGGGATGGTGTCAGTGGTGTGGGGGGATGGTGTCAGTGGTGTGGGGGGGATGGTGTCAGTGGTGTGGGGGGGATGGTGTCAGTGGTGTGGGGGGGATGGTGTCAGTGGTGTGGGGGGATGGTGTCAGTGGTGTGGGGGGATGGTGTCAGTGGTGTGGGGGGGATGGTGTCAGTGGTGTGTGGGGGGATGGTGTCAGTGTGTCGGGGGGGATGGTGTCAGTGGTGTGGGGGGATGGTGTCAGTGGTGTGGGGGGATGGTGTCAGTGGTGTGGGGGGATGGTGTCAGTGGTGTGTGGGGATGGTGTCAGTGGTGTGGGGGGATGGTGTCAGTGGTGTGGGGGATGGTGTCAGTGTGTGTGGGGGATGGTGTCAGTGGTGTGGGGGGGATGGTGTCAGTGTGTGGGGGGGATGGTGTCAGTGGTGTGGGGGGATGGTGTCAGTGGTGTGGGGGGGATGGTGTCAGTGGTGTGGGGGGATGGTGTCAGTGGTGTGGGGGATGGTGTCAGTGGTGTGGGGGGGATGGTGTCAGTGGTGTGGGGGATGTGTCAGTGGTGTGGGGGGGATGGTGTCAGTGTGTCGGGGGGATGGTGTCAGTGGTGTGGGGGGATGGTGTCAGTGTGTGTGGGGGATGGTGTCAGTGGTGTGTGGGGGATGGTGTCAGTGGTGTGGGGGGGATGGTGTCAGTGGTGTCGGGGGGATGGTGTCAGTGGTGTGGGGGATGGTGTCAGTGGTGTGGGGGATGGTGTCAGTGGTGTGGGGGGATGGTGTCAGTGGTGGTGGGGATGGTGTCAGTGGTGTGTGGGGGTGGTGTCAGTGGTGTGGGGGGATGGTGTCAGTAGTGTGGGGGATGGTGTCAGTGGTGTGGGGGGTGGTGTCAGTGGTGTGTGGGGGGATGGTGTCAGTGGTGTGGGGGGATGGTGTCAGTGGTGTGGGGGATGGTGTCAGTGGTGGTGGGGATGGTGTCAGTGGTGTGGGGGATGGTGTCAGTGGTGTGGGGGGATGGTGTCAGTGGTGTGGGGGGTGGTGTCAGTGGTGTGGGGGGATGGTGTCAGTGGTGTGGGGGATGGTGTCAGTGGTGTGGGGGATGGTGTCAGTGGTGTGGGGGGGATGGTGTCAGTGGTGTGGGGGGATGGTGTCAGTGGTGTGGGGGGTGGTGTCAGTGGTGTGTGGGGGTGGTGTCAGGTGTGTGGGGGGATGGTGTCAGTGGTGTGGGGGGATGGTGTCAGTGGTGTGGGGGATGGTGTCAGTGGTGTGGGGGGGATGGTGTCAGTGGTGTAGGGGGATGGTGTCAGTGTGTGGGGGGATGGTGTCAGTGGTGTGGGGGGATGGTGTCAGTGGTGTGGGGGGATGGTGTCAGTGGTGTGGGAGGATGGTGTCAGTGGTGGGGGGGGATGGTGTCAGTGGTGTAGGGGGATGGTGTCAGTGGTGTGGGGGGATGGTGTCAGTGGTGTGGGGGGATGGTGTCAGTGGTG